>JASDQU010370710.1:74375-95157 GCA_032191745.1 Picea mariana | reverse complement strand
AGAGATCTTAAAATTTTCTCAACCAAAGTAGATTCAGTTATTGTTTCTCCCAGATTTCTCATGCGATTTACAATATCATCAAGACGTAAAAAGAAATTGGCAATGCTTTCCTCATTATTCATTTTAAGATTCTCATATTGAATTCTAAAAGATTGCAGTTTAGCACTTTTTACCTTTGCATCACCTTCATAACTCAGAATGATTTTGTCCCATATGTCCTTTGTTGTGTTTAGCTGCATGACTTTGACAAATTCTGATTCACTTAGACTTCCTAACGGAGCATTGACTTCTTTTGCATTTGTTTCGTAGGTTTTTCTTTCTGTTGGATTTGTCGGTACTGTAGATGGATATTGATATCCTCCTTCAACAATAGCCCATACATCTGCTCCCAGAGACTGAAGATAAGATCTCATCCTNAGATGTTATTCCGTATTGATTACTCATTTTGATTGAACTTCCTTCTAGCGGTTAAGCCTTTTCAGAAGAACCTTCTCTGATACCAATTGTTGAGAAATACTGAGGGGGGGGGGGGTGGATCAGTATTTGAGCAATCAATTAATTTTTTCTTTTCTTTCACTAAAAAACCTTAGGCTACTTTGTAGAGACCAGTTATTGTATAGTCTTAAAGAAACAAAAGTGCATTCAGAGATCTTATAACGAATTTCTTTATTCATCAGATGTCTATTAAGCATTAATTCAGTGCAGTAATAACAAAATAAACCAAAGCACATGAGTAAGACATATGAACACCAGGATTTAAGGTGGAAACCCAAATCGGGAGAAAACCACCGTTGTCGTCGTCTCTGTCTTCAATAATTATTATTAAGAAAATGTTTTACAACATTGTACTAGTGCAGACTCATACTAGTACGCATGCTTCTACCTACAGAAGGCTGCAACCTTCTCTCATTTACCAGCCTTTCCTGGAAGGGAGCCTCAACCCCCTGAAAATCTCACCAGTTTCTACTGGTAGGATGCTTCTACTGAAGGTTTTAACCCTCAGACATGTTGTTGATCGCATTTCATCAATTTTCACACTGAATCAGGCAGTTTCAACTCTTTGTACATTTGTCAGCAAACATATTTTGCCCAAAACTTTAGACTATCAGCAATAACCTAGACCTCAATATGCATTCAACATCCTTTGTCAGAGATCCTAACTGTTATATGCATCTTTAATGTGAATGACCCGTATTTATATATATATATATATATATATATATATACTCCCCCTTTTTATTGATCAGTAGTAATATGTGTTGCTGAGCAGTTCAAATCTATAGTAACTTACCCGGATTTATATGTGTTCTATGCGCTGGCCATCATCTTCTTTTAGAAGAGACAGTTCTGACATCTTATTAAGACTTGTATCCTGGAGATGATGCCTCAGCTCTCCTAGTTGCTAAACTCACTACAGAGAACTCTCTGTCAATGTAGATCTGCCACCCAACTGCCACAATGGAGTTCCTCCCATTTCAAACCTTTTCTGCAGCCTACACAAATGACCTCATCGACCTATAGATGTGCCCACTGTCAGAAAATGGCCTCCACGTCCTCCAAAAAGGACCCCTGCAACCTATCACCATCCTTACCGTCCTGATTTTCTTTTTCGGATATTTTGTAGAAAGGGGCATCGACCCCTTCTTAAGCCCATGGATCAAGGAACCGTTCAACACTCATCGGGTCCCATATTTATTGCTCAAGGGAAATCGGGCCCCTTTTAAAATTTGAATTAAAGCTACGCGCACCTTTTTAAATCGGGTTTCGACATTCCTTATGTTCAAGGTTTTGTCACTTACAAATCCCGATCCCCGAAACTCTGTGAGAGATCATATCAATGGTCCAGATCAATTCTTTAATCAACGGCTGTTATTAAGTCGCGATATCGCATATCGCGAAATCAGCATTGGTTTCTTTGCCTCTTGAGCTCGCGATTTTCCGATCCCCGACTTCCTCCGTACTCTTGACACGCGTCCCACCGAATGGACGGTTAAGATTCCACGTCGGGGTTTCCTCTAGGGATTTCCCAATCCTCCATCCATGGGAATACTGATTTCGATTCCCGATACGTTGGTCCTCCGACGGTTCTCGACCTTTGACCTGCCACCTGTCCTCCAGGGTGGCCCACACGCTATCTGTCTTATCAAAAAATCGTGTATCGCAATTTTGTGATATGTGATGCAATTGCTCACGAGACTCGTGAAACTCCGATTCTCGATTCTCCGATGAGGCCTCTTGTTGAGCTTCTCCTGGTGGTGCCCGATTGCTTCCACGCGTCCTTCCAAATGGACGGTACCGATTATGTCGGGATTTTGAGACTTTCAATGTCATGGTTCTCACGACCTTGAGGACTCCGATCTCCTGATGGCTTATCTCCCTCATAGCTTCTGCAGATCTGACGGCTGTCAGCGACCCTCTACAGCGATCATACATGCCCACCCAAAGCTCAACCATACACTGATTTTCTTACGTGAAGACTCTTCTTCTTCCTTTGCCTCATCCTTTGCCATCAATGACAATATTTCCAACAGGAATGTTCAATAGTACTGAGAGGGGGGGTGAATCAGTACTATACACTTTAATTCCTTTTTTCTCTAAACTGATTTAAAACATATTAGTATTTATAATTGTAGACATTCATATCATAAATATACTCATCATAATTACATAGATTAATAAACTCATTCACGGATATAGAAGTGGAAACCCAGACTATGAAAACTTTAAAATTATTTTACAAATAAATTTCAATTTTTGTATAAACAATTTTTTGTGAGGACAACAATCCTCGGTAGGAACCAACCTACAAGTAGATGAGCACACCAATCCTCTTGAGCACCAACTCAAATACTTCAGCAACCAACCTGTTAATGTATGAGGACACCAATCCTCTTGAGCACCAACTCAAAGAATCCAGGCACCAACATGTTAATGGATGAGGACACCAATCCTCTTGAACAACAACTCAAAGACTTCAAGCACCAACATGTTAATGTATGAGGACACCAATCCTCTTGAGCACCAACTCAAATACTTTAGGCACCAACATGTTGATTGATCTCTAACTCAATCTTTCGTTGCTCCACCATACCACCTTGAAAATGCATATGTTCCTTAATTTTCTTCATAAAAACTCTCCAACATGCTTCATCCTCTATGTCCTAAAGCCTCATATCATCTTAATTACTTCCATGCTTTTTTACGGACCTCAAAGCCTCTGATCTTTTCTCTTCTACTCCACCACTCTTTTTTATACACTATGTGCTCACTTATTCAATCCCACTCTAACATATTTAGTTATACCTTCCATTTCTTTCACAGTTTAGTCTATAAGAAAAAATTCATCGGGTCAGTTTTAGATCTCCATTTCAACTAGGCTCAAAATAGCCCCAAAGTTCTTCCATGTTTTGCACATGAGCTTGCTTATTTATCATGTAATACTCCTTCGATGCTCAACAGCTGTCGGATTAGGATCTAGGATTGATCTCATCCATTGATCTTGTTCTGTCCACATAATAAAACTACAACACATAATGGTCATGGATTCTTCAATGGGATCACGTCGGTTTACCCATGAATCTGGGCACTTATCTTCTTCATGACCAATTTTGTAACCATGGGCTAATGGTGGTTTACCACTTTTAAGAGTGGTATTACTTTTTAGTCACGTGGATGGTGGCAAAGTGGTTTTCAAAACCACTTAATGGGTATATGCATTCATTCTTCAATTTCCACATATCCAAACGTGGTGTATACAAAATCCACCATGAATGGTTGATTCTCTATTAACCCCCTGACGTTTTTCTCATGCATGTTCGACCAGGATCATTGATCAAAAAAAATGATCCAACATTCGATGGATATATGATATCAATCGTTGATCTAGTGGAGTCATGGATCTAGACCATTGATTCATTTTTAATTATGAACCAACTCTCGTTGTGGCCCACCACACAACCTGGAATACTACAGAACTTTGCTTCCATGTGTCGTCTCCTGAGTGGTTACTTACGTGGACCTGCTTACATGGAATTTTTTGATTGGTTCACACTGTGCATAAGCCCAAGAGGTGTATTTTCCATTGTTGATAGTGTTATCCCTATGGGCATAGAACCTAGTGTGTGGGACCACAGACCTTATTACAGGGGCTAGACCCTTGACTCAAATCTCAAGGCAAGGGGGCACAATAAAAATTATGTCAACATGTGTTTTTTATTTCCATTAGATTTCAAAATTATAGGGGGGTGCATCATTCTTAAACTTCACGCTAGTTGAGCACCCACAATTTATGAGGATCGTTCATCTGGCCTTTATGTCAATAGTCATATCTTTGCCTCATGCTAGTCTCTTCCCCTTTACAACTTTTATTCTAGGTCGTTGATATGGTGACTTATCTAATCTCCACCTTCGATCTACATTCAAATGTTTTCCAGAGAGATCGTATGCTATGGATCCTTACCATCCATGTGTCACTTCCTATGTGAAATTTCTTACGTCACTTTGACATATCTTGACATCGGTACCTATAAACGTTTACAACATCCAACATCTTGGAACCTCCAATGGCCGAGGTCTGAGATGATAGGGGTCGTTGATCTGTGTTGGATGATCTAATCCCTATCATTGATCTCTTCTAAATGTAGATTGGTCTCTCTCTTAATCACCTCATGTCTTCTAACCTTCGATACAGTTGTCATTCGTCGATCTAGATCTGAAGCAGATGGTCAGATCTCTTCCCACCATCGACTATCAGGATTTTTATAGAATCCTTTTAAATTTGATCCAATAGCTTCTAATTGTCAATGGAATAATCAATGATTGATATTCTCCCTCGCTAGGATGCACACTTACTCTACCAAGATTGACCCTTCTCATCCACATCTTCAACTTGGCATCAATGAAAATATCATCAACAATCCTTAGTTGAGCACCAAATCAACAAGATGTAGGCACCAACCTACTAGAGACGCCAATCTCCTCAATTTAGCACCAAGTCAATAAGATATGTGTAGACACCAATCGATGATCTTCATACACAGAGTACTTCTAGATTCACCTGCATGATTCATTCCAAAGACTATCCTTCAAACCCTAGCAAGCCTCGTGGCATCATTCCTAGAATGTAATCACTGGTGGAAACATCCACTGATGGCAACATCCACTGATGGAAACATTCACTGATGGAAACATACACTAATGGAAACATCCACTGATGGAAACATCCACTGATGGAAACATCCACTAATGGAAACATTTACTTACGGAAACATCACAACCTTAAGGTAACATCATAACCTCATAACAATGCACACGAAAACATCACAACCTCGTGGAAACATCATGGTCTCATAGTAGTACACACGACAACATCACAACCTTATAGCATACCTTGAGAATAAGAAATAGCCAAAGAAAGTCCCTTAGACTTCTCTTGCACACCTATATATCCAAAAGAGACACCCAAGATCCTTTAGCGCACCCCAAACATGATCTCTTGATTGGTTTCTCTAAAAATGTGAAAATCCATCCTATATTTATAGTAATTATGTCCCCAAAAACTGGTTAAGTCAACCTTAATTTTATGGCTGGGTTGTCGGACAGAAAAATTCATATCTCCTCATTCCTATGGATTTAAAGGGACTTCCATATACCACTGGAAAGGTCTCGGAATAAAATTTCCAACCATGTCACTTTTTCTCCAATTTGAGTTAGGTATGTAGGGTAAGAATTCCTTCAAAGATAGGGTATTCAAAATGACCAAAAATAATACATTCAACAATCTCCATCTTGAAATATTTATCATAGACATATGTAGTCTTGTAATATTTATCTTGGACATCTTGTAGGCTCCCCTATATTTGACATAAATGAAAACAATATTTCCAACAATCTCCCCCTTTGTCATTGATGGCAACCCTTAGTCCATTCTTATACTCCCCTTGTCTACAACTTTCCTTATGTCTGCAATTCTTCCTCTATCTACAACTTCTCCCCCTTTGGCATCAATGGAAAATGGCTTCCCCCCCCTGATCTTGTGCTTCCATTTACAAACACGATGAGAGGGATATCGCTTACAACTTCTTTTCCATACAACACTTTTCTTATTTGACTTCATCCAGTATGTATACATCGCTTAAGGTTCTAATTGCATTTACCACCAATCTTCCTGAAGTGATTTCCTTATCCCACACCCTTTAGAATGAAATGTGAGGTTGTATCCTTTATCACACATTTGACTGACACTTAGAATATTGTGCTTTAACCCTTCAACATACATGGAGTTATGTTTCTTAGGCTTTCCATTATCAAGACTAACAGTACCTTTTCCAACTATTCTTGTAGAGCCATTATCTCAAAAATTAGCATTGCCTCCTTCTTCTTCCTTCAAGGTGAGAAATTTGGTCTCATCCTTTGTCATGTGTTTTGAACATCCATTGTCAATGTACCATTGGTTCCCTTCATTTTGAGCATAAAGTGCAAGTCCACATTATTCCTTCTTTTGTTCTTCTTTCTTCCTTTTCCACACCTTTGTGCATTCTTCTTTATGTTTGGTAAGAACATCTTCTTCCTTCTTTATTATTTTTCTTCTACAATAATGTGCTTTGTTCCCATAGTTATTTCAACATTGTAATCAATTAGGGGAGCAAATTAATTGTAGTTTCTATCAACAAACCCATGAGAAATTCTAGTTTTTTTTCTCCCATAATCATTCCTTATGGTTTTATAAGAACCTCTATTTATATCTCTCACATGATCACTTCCTGCGTAAGCTTTGCAATCTATTTATTTGTGACCAAAGTTATTGCAAGAGAAAAAATAACCAAGAAAGATATTTTGGTACCGGTTTGTGAAAAGTATTCTTGGTGGAACAACTCTTCTAAACTCATTCCTGTGGTTGGAATCAGATTTTTTCTAGTCATACTTTCCTTTCTTGCTACTTCTTTCATTGTTTATGGAGCCTTAATTAAAATCATAATTGGCATAGATTTTAGGTTTTTCTTTGTTTTCCTCTTATGATGGCTTTGTGACCTTAGTGCTTGCATTTCTCTCGGGGGTATTTTGTTTTTTTTCATAGCCAAGACCTGTTTTGATGAATGGTGACCTTTGGCAACTGAGAATATTATCTAATATTTCAGTACTCTTTCCAAAATTCAAGCTTCTATTCAATTGATGAGTAGTTTTCTCAAGTTCCTTTCTTAGGGAAACTATTTTATCTTCTAGCTTCTTGTATTTTTCTTCCTTTTCTTGTAGTTGGCTTCTCACCACTTCTTCTATCCTTTTTTCCTCTTTTTGTTGAATATTCAGGTTGAAAATTGTCTTCTTTGTTTCTTCAAGATCATGATCCTCCTCTTAATATTTATGCAATTGCTCTTTCTACTTCTATTCATTTCCCTAAGTTTGTCTATTTCTTCTAAGGCACTCATGAGTTCTACTTCAAGATTCACTTCCCCATCAATGTCTTATTCTTCTTCTTTTGATTTTTCTTTCTTATTGTCTTCACTTTCTTTATCGATAGACTTTGTATCCATGGCCATGAAAATGAATTCTTATTTTTCAATATCAGAAACATATCCATCAATTTCTTCAGATGATATAATATCCTCTCTAGAGTAAAGGCTCTTCTTCTTAGTGTATTTTCCTCCTTTGTGTCTATAATATTTTATTTTATTGTTATGACGTTCTTCTTTGGAATTATTGTCATCATCATCACTGTCTTTGTTTTTAGCATATGGACATTTAGTAGCAAAATTACCTACTCTACCACAATTAAAACATATGAAGGGTAGATTACCTTTGTGTTTTCCATATCCTCTTTTTAGCTTTCTCACAAATAGTCCTTCTTTATTTGATTCATGGTTGTAACAATCACAGAATTTGTGTCCTTTTGTCTTCTTTGATGCTTTGAAAGTTGCTTCCTTCCATGTTGTCTTTTATTTTTTTTTCCTCATCTCATATGCAGTGAGAATCTCATGCAACTCATCCATCATCAATTTCTCCATATCCTTCATTTCTTCAATGGCACGAACCTTGGCATCAAATATTAAGTGGAGATACATGAGCACTTTTTGCACAATCAATGATTCTTCAACCTCCTCACCAAGTCCTCTGATGATGAAGTTTATAAGGGTAGAAATTGTATGGGGGATTGTTATTGATATTAGTGGACAATAAGAAATAAATTTTGAACGGGGATTAGGTGTAGAAACTAATAATCAATCCAAATCATTGATCCTTTATCAAGGGCTTAAGATTCTTGATCCAAGGTGAATAAAGAATTTGATAGTCACCGGAGACTCAATGAATACAAGTAAAAGGATGCACAATCCCATGACTTCATCATATTGTATTTTGGTGAGGCATGTTGAGAGTACAAATTGAGGAAAAATTATGTGACTCCACTGAGTATTATTATGGCGTAAGAGCTCAAAATTATCAACTAGACCATTTAAAAAATGAATCCCCCCATGAGGAGGTGGGGAAGCTAAGAGTAAAAGGTGGGATAATGTTATCACCCATCCCTTACTATATCATATGATGGGCAATCTAAATTTTATCAGGCACTGCATAAGCCATGACAAGTGGAACTTATAACTTAAGTTGAGAGGACAGGTATTAATGCTTGGAAGAACAATGTTATGCCCACACATTTAGAGTTCAATAGAAAAGTAGTTTCATATGTTGGTTATGTTGATGCAATGGATAAAGGTGTGAGAAAATTGGAGCCTGTTTTGGTTGTCTTCCTCGTTGAATGGACATATATTTTGAGGCTTCAACCACATCATTTTATTTTGGAACTGGGGGCATGTTGCAATGGATTAGGATGGGTTCCAAAGTTGGTATGTCACATCAATTTAGTGCAAAGTAGACCTCTCATGTCTTATTTTGTTATGTTTCTTGAGATCTTTTGGAACAAACCCTTAGGATTTTGGAGTGGTGGGGAATTGAACTATTACTTAGGGGATCTCTAGAAATTCATCGTTATGGAGAATCACAATCACCTGGTTCATTGTCCCTTTTGTGAAGTTATGGATATCCATGGAATTTTCCAAGGAATGAGGGCCTTTTGATTCACAACTAGACTTCCATGTTCAATGTTTCAATTAGAATGTTATCTCGGGAAGAAGTTCATAATAATGGGTATGAAAAAATTCTCGAAATAGTGATACAATAAAAAAGAAAAATTGAAAAATTGAAGGCAGAGTGAAACATGATGCATCATTTGGTTATTAGCTTGGCAAGGAGTTTGCAATGAACAATTTCTCTAGAAAGGATGTCAATCGGGCCAATTCCAGATGAGGCAAAAGAAGAAGAATCTATTAAGAAAGTCCTTGGAAATGTGGAAATGGAATGCTTGGCTCAAGAAATCAAGTCACCTCTAGAAGAACATAATGAAGCTCACAATGAACATTTATTTCACTAACTTTGGGTTATCTTATGTTTTGCAAAGTAATTTTGATTTTAAGCTTGTTTAATAGGATATGTGCAAGTCAACATTTTTGGTATTCCTCTGCGAAGGAAAATAAAATGTTTTTTGCTATAAACTCTGTAGTTTTTTGGACATATTTGCAACACTCCATATTTTGGTCTTAGGTAGTTAGAATTTTGATTTTTCTCATCTTAATAATTCATTGCTTAGTATCTGTTTGGGCTAAGTGAGAGTGATATATTAATTTGAGATGCGTACATCTAAACCTATGTATGTGTTGTATAATATTATTTTTATTGTTATAAGTTCATGATAATGAGAGTTATGTGATTTGTTTAAATATGTGAATTAAAATATAGAATTGGGATATGGATACCAATTCAAACTTACATTGTGAATGTATACTAGATGCAAAGCATGGTGTAAATAAGCATACATTCTTTAATTTAATGTCAATACAAATATGGATTCTCATATGAAACTTGTGATGTATCCATATGGATATGAGTATTGGTGAGCTAACCTATAGGTTGTCGAGCTACATAATAGGAAAGTCATTGTAGTGCTAACGTAACCTAGATGTTGTAGACATCAGGAAGATAACATATTTATGGTTTGAAACATTGTTATGATTTGTAGTAAGTGTGGTTTTTGAGAAGACACATGGTTTTCCTAGAGTGGTTGTTCGATGACATGACTCTAAGAACAATGGTTGCACAATATGGCATGATATAGGGTATTGACCCTAGTTTTATCATGAAGGGTGGAGGTGTTGCATATCGAGTATCGTGTTGATCATTGTTTTATCAAGAGGGGGATGGAGGTATTACCCACCATTTATCCTCTAAAACCTGGAGTTTTGGGAGGATTGTGTTAATCCACACTCCCTTAGACGTGTGATGGAAACTAACAGTTTCCTCCTGGGAACGCTTGGTCAAAATAATTGACACTTTGACTTATGGGTTCTATATGGAGTTACATCAACATAGTTGACACTCCAACTTATTCCAATAGAGGAAATGATAGGATGTGGAAGATGAAAGTAGGTTAGGGAGGAAGGATGATTCAGAGTTAGTGGATAATACTTCCTAGGGATTAGATGTGCCACACTTGTTTGATTACTTGGTTCCTTCCATGTTTAGATCATTTGTTTTGATTCACTTTTGATATTTTTGTGTGATGATCAATGATCAATGAATTATTGTAATTTTGTTATTTAATATTATTTAATTGTTACCCCCAACCTAGGGGTAACTAAGGATATCATGTCTCGAGGCCCAAAGGTTGTATACATTGAGTGCAGAGAGCCATATGAATAGAGCACATCCCTAGAGGGACCCTTCTTTTCATTGATCCATCCTACACATTACCAACAGCGGCATCCACCACATTGTCTTGGTTCCCACAAGGAAATGGGTCTTGCTCCATGAGGTAATGAGTCTAGGTATCATGGTAAGTGTCACTTTGATATTTGAAGCATTTAAACATGTTGCAACAAATTTTTCTTGATTTCATAACATTTTCTTGGAATTTATGCTCTTTTCCTTAATTAAACTTGAGGTGGGTGTCATTGTGTCCTAGTAAGTTGGTTACCCTTAGGAATAGGTTGATACTGGGTGGTTCCTTGAAGAGTCATCATCCATTCCCTACCATACTTGTCACTTTCCATACATATTTCCCTCCATCTCCCAACCTTTTGGGATATTCAGGTGTATTGACCCAAGAAGGGATTGTACCTTACCTCATGGGAAGAAGGGGCTAAAGACCCAGAGGGTAAAAGTAGCTGACAAAAGATAAAATCCAATCATAATTCCCTTGAGATGCTTCACCCGGAGATCCCCAAGAAATAAATGAAACGCTTCTCTATAAGAATGGGGGACCTACAAAATGAATGACAATGAATACTCAAGGTGTTAGTTGGGGGGTAGGAGGTCTCATCACGAGTTGGGCTATCATGATCATAAGTATTTAGTGATATGACATTACCATCATCTGGTCACCAAGCCAGGGTAGTGTCTCTCAGTTGCATAACTGAGGTAAAGGGGGTATCATCACGAGCCAGCCTTATCATTTTCGCAAGGTATTTGTGAATGAAATTGTCATATCTGGACACCAAGACAGGACAGTGGCCTCCAACTAATTCCTTGAAACATGAAATAAAAATATAAGAAGAAGAATGGAAAACAAATGGGCTTGGAAAATTTGCATTGCAGACAAAGGGCAGCTTACCCTCCACAAAGGCACCCATAGGTAAGACAATACAAGCCCTTGTATGTCATGAACCCCATGCCCAAAATTTTACCCTACACCATCTCACATACACATGTGACTAGGATAGGATCCACCTAGGAAAAACTCTAGACCTGGGAGTTATTAACCCAATAGGGCATCTTGAGACCCTTCCCAAACCTAAATTTGGCAATTTGTGTAACGTCCTTGAGCATTTGTTTGGTTTAGGGGCGTTTGATGCACATGTTCAGGTGATTTGATTATTAGATGTGATTTACTTGCCATGATACTTGTGACTCATGGACCCCTGGAGGGTGTGCATGTTTGTCTTTGTGGGACCTTTTGTGGTGGGTAGGTATTCATGAGGAGATGACCAGTTTGGACCTTCACGAGGGCTTAAATCCCATGAATGGATGTTGAAACCCCAAGCCTTGGGCAAGACTGTGACAACTAGTTTGCACAGTGAAGGAAGGGGATGTTTCATTTGGAGGCACCCTGGGAGGCCTAGACGATGAGGGGTTTCCCTTCCCAACCTATACATTAGATTTGGAGACATTGGATGTCACCCTAGTAGCCCGTTGATGTCACCCAAGGATAAGGTTTGATATTGAGAGATATTGGGATGTAGTTTTGGCACGTGTGGCATGGAGGAGGGCCTTTGGAGGCCCAACCTTTTGCAAGAGGCCTAATGTCACCCTAAAGGGAATGACATCACCCTTTGAGGGTTATTTTGTAAAGAATTGATTTATTTTAATTTTAATGAGAAAATTGACATGTAGGCTCAAAATTTTGAAAAGACGCAACTGTTGGGTAATTAAGCCAGGATTTTCCATATAAATATGGCTAGCTAAATTAATTTTTACATCAATAAATCACCTCTCACAAGAGGGGGACTGAAATTGACACCCTTTTTGTGGTACTTGGCTGAAATTTTGAGGCACACTTGCTTGGAGACTTGTTTGGATGCATTTTGGATCATTTCTTGGTGGAATTTTGTCAAATCTAGGGTTTTTTATGCTTGATTATTCTTGTTGAAGTAAAAAAATATGCAATTTTCATTTCATGATAAATGTTTATGGTATTTTTACTTGTTCATATTTGATATTATGAAATTGCTTGCTTGAAAACCCTAGGAGTAAGAAACATAAGGTGATTATTTATTTCTCTTTGTTTTTCTAGTCTTGCCTAAGAAGATCTTGTCTAGGAAAACTTATAGAGCCCTAAAGTGCTATCACTTTAGAAGCTTTATCTAGTTCTTATTGCATTAAATATATTTCAAAAGTCTAAGGATAGGATAAATCACTAGGGAATATAAGTTCCTACACTCTAGTTGAACCTTCTCTTAAGGGCTTGGTACTTGAGGACTTAAGGTGCTACTCTCTAAGCTTCAACCTTTTCATCTCTTAGATCAGTATAATCATTGTTATTTCTCCAAGTTATTGTGCTCTATGTCTCACTTCTCTCTTGTTGGAAGATTGATCAAACACTCAAACCTTATTCTCTCAAGCCTATGCTAACTAATTCTAACACTAACTTAGCCTAGATATCTAACTTTATTTTTTATGTTATAAATGTTTTCTATAGCCATCTAAAAGAAGAAAATTTTCTACATAATTCATATTATTTGCTAGCTAATCACCTCAGAAAGTGCTTGTGACAAATCAATATCATTCTAAGTAATGAATGTTATCTTTTCATTGTCTTTTCAAGCATTTTTGAGGAATTTTTCTTACAATTGTTACAAAATATCTATTGTTGTTGTACACTTTCATTTTGCTGCAATTTTATATCAGATAGCATAAATTTACTTGGTTTACTGTCCTCTAAAGCTTTACTATCATTTTTGTACTAGAAACTGCCATATATTTTCCCTGTTGTTTTGTCTCGGCAAGGTACGCTTCATCATCTTCATCTGCTTCATCCCTCTCTGATGCAACCCCCCCCCTTGGGGCTCACGCGACCTCCTAGTCTAGGATTGAATTACATAGGAGCCAAAGTGGCTCTCGGGTCCTCACTATTCCCTTAGAATTCCTTACAACAGGCCTTTTATTCTCTCACTGCATGAAAAATCGTGTTCATGAGGGTCTTCTTATTCCAGAGAAATCGTCACGCGACCTTGGGCCTAAAAATTGGGGCTCAAATTTGGAAAGAGGTAACTTCGACGCTCTGGAACTTCAGGCTTCGAAAGATTTACCCCCAACACACTCCAATTCTCTCAAACATCGAACTGGCGAGCTCCCTGAGAGTTCAAGGATCGACGGTCCACGCTTCTTACCACGATCTATGACCAAAAGGAACTCTAGGACTCCAGACTTCAGGACTTTTTGCGACTCCAACACGCAATACCTTTGAACTAGTGAAGGGATGAATTCTGCAGATCTGACAGTCCACACTCCTCCTACAACCAATGGCTATTATTAACTTTGGAACTCCAGGCTTCGAGGTTGCTTGCTCCTAATCACCACTAAACCCCTAAACTATCGAACATCGAATTGGCGAAGGCCAAATATCTACGGTCCACATTCACCCATCAACGAATGGTCAGGATTGACTCTGGGCTTCGGGACTTTGGGACTTTTCACACCAAAAAAAATTCACCCACAATCCTCCGAATAGTCAAATTTTCGAATACTTGGAAATATATGGATGCGTGTACCCAACAATCGATGGTCAGGATTTACTCCAAGATTCGAGACTTTGGGGAATTCTCCACTAAGCACAATAATAGCCAATTTCTCTCGAAGTGTCGAATCGTCGAACCACTCAGGGATCTAATGGCTCACACTCTCCTAGTGATATACAATGTAGATTCACTCTAGGACTTTGAGCTTCGAGGCTTTTGCCTCACTTACAACAAACAACGTAAAAATGTCGGAGCCGCGAAGTCTGAAGTACTTAGGGATTTAAAAACCATGCTCCTTTCCTTGATCCAACGGCTGTGAGGGATTATGAATTCTCCTTAATAGATCTCATCCACTCGCCTTTAAACAAAGAGATTTCTCTTATTGGGGACTTACTCTCACTATCCCTCCTTGAGATTTGTCACTTGAATGACTTGGACTATGGCACACACCTTGCGCTTCCCTCCTAATTTTGGGACTTAAAGAAGTCGCCTGCACACTCCTTGCGATATCTCTCCTCTAAGATTTTATATCCTATGAGTATAGGAGCACTCCTTGCACTCACTCTGCGTAAAATTACTCTATCTCTCCTGAGCTATATAAACCTGTAGATGGTTCGGCCTCCGCACTCCTTGCATGTGCACTGTGCACTCCTTGCACCAAGATTTCAGAAGAGAAACAATTGAAACTTATATTAACATTAAATATTCATTCAACCGACCATTTAGATGCTCACACACATAAACAAAGGGATATATAACATAACATTTACCCAGTTACTCAAAGACAAGAAATCTCATAAATTTGAAAGCAATTCTCTTCTTCTATATTCCTTCAGCAAATATTTACAAGGATTTCAACAACTCTCAACAAATTTTATCGTCTTCTTTCAACAACCTCTTTTGGGCATAGATTACATTGATTTATACATGAAGGGGATTCTCAAGCCTTCCCTCCAGACTATTCTAGTGCTTTCATATCATAATTAAAATCATCCTACCACTAAGATTATTACAATAAGTGAATAATTACAATTTAGATATGAGTCGACGCTCAAAATGTGTACAATCCTACAGGAATTAAAGGCAATTACAATCTCCTGGAGCATATACAATGGCTCTAGCTTCAATATTTCATGGTATATTTAATTACAAAGTTTTCAAAATTTAAAGTGGCATTGCACTGGATGATGAGTCGTCTTCCACATTGCCTCATTAAATGACAATGGTGGTGCTCTTGCATCACTCTTGGACATAGACCTTGTGACACATTCTAATTTGAGTGACCAGTGAGAGGGGGGTATATTTATCCTATCCTTAGCTTACCCAGCCCTTTAGGTCATCGAGGATGCCTCCCTTGGGGTAGATCTCCTTCTACTCCTAAAAAGTGGGGATCTCCTATTGAGGTGATAGTGATAGGAAATCTTGTTGTTACACCAATCTCCCTTACTTGCCTTGGGATTTGGGGCAAGTACAGATTGTGCAATAACATGAATGATGCAAATCCATATTGCATGTTAAGATATAAAAACTATGCATTACAGGTAGTGATTTCTTATCACAAGTACATGTGCAAGCTATGTGTATGCTAACTATGAATACATACTTTGTGCATGTATACTAGTACAATTAATTGATGTTTTAATTTCTAAAATCGGTTATTAACTATTGAATTTATTGTTTGATGATTATGTACATTATATTGCATACATAAATATCTAGTAGCAGTAAATACTCGCATTGACTGGTTATTGGTTGGTATGGTGAATTAAAGGGGTATGGTGGGTTGTCATAAATTTTGGGGAAAATTCTGAACTTACATTTATAAGATAGCATGAGAAGAAAGACTTTGCATCTATTTATTGTTATTTTAAATAAGTCATTTAATATATATTTTTTAACTTTTTCCCAAAAATTAGAAGGGGGAGGTTGATGGCTATTAATGAGGGTGGTTGAGGGGACTTGGAGAGGGGGGTATGAAAACTTAATAAATAGAGAAGAGGAAGTGGTGTTGAGAGGAAAAAAGGAGGTTGAGAGGTTGGATAGTTATTGGAAGAAATATTTTCTTGTGATGATCTTATTAGAGCATATGTGCATTGTTGTTCTTGGATTCATAGGCACGAAGTGCCAAGAAACCAAAAGGCTTCTTAGAGCTAGGAAGCCAGCTGGGCTCCTAGTTGGATAGGAAGATAATTATTTCCACTTTGGGAAAGAGGCAAAAGAACACTTGGAGGCATCTTCCTACTACTTGTTGGACTACATTACAACTGATCAATTTCAAATCAAGGAGGTATTTTGTTAAAAGGTTTAAATCTTAGAGTTAACTTCTTACTTAACTCATGTTTGTATTTAAATTCATCATGTTATTTATATTCAAATTCAGAAAATTTAGATTTATCATAAGACGAATTTAAAAGAGTTATGGTTAGGTTGTAGATTATTCTATACCATTTATTGAGCAACAAAATTATGTTAAAAAAAAGGTTTTTCAACATATGTATTTTAATGAGTGTATAATTTTGCATGGCATTCCATGATATGTGTTACAATATCCTTAACAATTGGTTTTGAATAGTGAATCCATTTTGAATCGATATGTTGAAAAGGGAGGCTACAACACTTTTTAATCCAAAAATCAATATTTTTAGTATATAAAAAAGCATTAAAGTCTACTTCATTAAAATGAAAGTTCTCTCTAACAATGGTTACAAATAGCTATTAAAAAGATTGTTCTTGATAAGTTGATTCTAAGGGTGGAGAACTACCTATAGGACAATTGGCTTTCTTCATTTGGTTTTAAATGCAATTGACGGTCGTGGAATTCAGTTGTTATGAATCTTTCAAGTATTGGGAATTCAATTGTTTTGAAATTTCAATGATCCTTGGGGACAATTTGTTTTTTACAAACTTATCTAATGCTAGAAAGAAATACATTCAAACGTTCAATGTCTTTGTGTTAGTTGAATCTAAATAGTTGAACTTTGTGGTTCTCTAGTAGGATTCGAGGTAAAGGTCATGAATGGGTGGGTGGATGTTGGGCCAGTAGAGGTAAATAGAGTAATTACTTAAATGGTTTGTCCATATTTGTCTGCTCTTGTTCGAGGGGACAATATTGAATCTTATGTTTGTTGCTACAATAGTTTGGACTTATTACTGTTGATATTATAGCAAGGTTTTGATGTGTTTTTGTTATGAACCCTTATAAATTATCAACCAATGTATGTAAGCTTCAACCTGCCTCCCTCTTGTGATGATTTGAATTGGTTAGAGATGGAAATGTGAGATGGAATTGATGATTATGAATTTAGCATTAAAAAACTAGGTTTGAAATAATGAAAAGGAAAGAACTAATAGTATGGGTAGAGGAGTGTCTCGTGTTTTATTGGGAACTTAACCAAGTGGAAACCCTTTGATTCCACTCACTTTTCCAATACACGTGCACTTCAATTGAAAGAATAGTAATCAAAACATCTACATCCATTTTCGTAAAAGAACTTATAACTGCATATAATGAAAGAACTTGCACAATGGTATTGGTCTTACTCTGTCACAAGACCAACACTAATTTGTCACCTTGGAAAATCCATATTCCAACAAACATAAACTCATAATAGAAAAGGGAATGGTTGACCCCATTGAAGAATGTTGAAAACAACTACTCGATTATCCATGGAAAACATACATTTAATCAAGGGAATAAACCTATGCCATAAGATGTGTCCACTCCATAGGAAATTCCATTGGATCCAAAAACATGTTGTTATATCATTCCCTATCTTTGCCCCTATTTCTAATATGGAGAGAAGGGGGTAAATATGAAGTTTTAGTGAAGAAGAAAAATTATTTATTTTGTTAGATGTTTTATTTTTATTTTTTTATTTTTTTTTATTTTCGAGGTAACAACTCCTTGGGAAAACCCTTGGGTACTTCCCCTCATTTTGAGGATGGCACCTAGGGTAAACTCTATATTCTTCAATGGTCAACAACAAGGCTCATATCCTTTCCAACAATTTAATCATAATGAGATCGACA
The DNA here is from genome assembly GCA_032191745.1 of Picea mariana. NCBI lineage: Eukaryota > Viridiplantae > Streptophyta > Pinopsida > Pinales > Pinaceae > Picea > Picea mariana. The sequence continues at coordinate 76,849 of JASDQU010370710.1, read as the reverse complement.
TGTCATTTCAGGGGAATAGAACTTGGATGGGAGGATAACACTCCATCCTACAACCACACGAGCTAGACCCAAATGACAATTGTTAGATGAATTGTTACATCAACTTGTTAATATATTTAATAAATACATTATTAACACATAACTTAGAATGTGTGTCTTTAAAATGTGTCTAGTTATGATAGATAGACATGTGGCATGTCTCACACATATAGGTTGTCCCATTTACAAGTTTAAAATGGTAATGAACATAAAATCCACTTAAGTTCCTATAGATATCAAATTCCAATGATTATCTTTGTCGAATTCATAAGGTGGATGGGGCCTCAAATATTTGATCCCTTTTTTTAAAATCATTAGTAGCTAGGATCATTTGGAGGCTAAGAAGACACAAGGGTTTATATTGTTGGATTACTGAGAGGGGGGGTGAATCAATAATAGAGAAATTTAATCCTTTTCAACCATATAATCCAAGTCTTATATCAATTTTGCATTATCATCCAATAACTGCAGAGTAAATAAGCAATGAACAAATGAACAATCATACATATACACAGTACACCAATGTTTTACATGGAAACCCAAAGAGGGAGAAAACCACGGAATGCTTTTTCTTATATGTCTTGAAGAATTACATTCATTGGAAGCACCAAATTCCTTTGTTTTCCAGCTGCAACTGGAAGGAGGATGCAACCCCCTAGTTTCTCAGGATAAAACCTGAGGTAAGCTCCAACTCCCCAATTCTCTAGCTACAACTAGAAGGAGGCTACAACCCCCTATGTTCTTCGACTACAACCGGAAGGTGGCTACAACCACCTGTCCTTGCCCCGTTCAACCACCCTGATGTATAAGTAGAATGATGGAACCACTCTCACACTATCAATGTGAGATATACTGTTGTAAACCTATACCAATCAACCTGCACCAAACAACTTGTACCAATAACCTGAACCATGAATCAATCATACATCAACTTGTACCTCAACTTGTAATCAACATGTACCATAAACAAGTGTAGCAACCATGCAACAACATGTACCAAACAACTTGTAATCAACCTATACCATAAATAAGTGCATCAACCATGCACCAACCTGTACCTCAACCTGTACCATCAACAAGTGCATCAACCATGCACCAAACCTGTACAAATAACATGTCACAAAAACCTGTCCAAACAACCTATCTCATCAATTTTATCAACCAAATTAGATGTACTCACCAAGATCAATCACCAAGAAAACTCTCAAAGATGTACATCAACCAAGCATAACACAACAACTCATAATCATCACCAAGATCAATATGTGCTTCCAATAATATACCAATAAAAGTATGCTACATCATCCATCAACCATGTGTCAACAATACTAATAACAAGTGTCTCCAACCATGTAACAAGTATGTACCAATCATGCATCAACTATGACTCATCAAGATGTACCAACATCACCAACTATACACCTCATGTATGTGCCAACTCATCAACTACTTGTCTCAACCATGTACCCAACATGTACCTCAACCAAAAGCCCTCGTCAATTTCATCATCCAAATAAGATTTGTAACTCTGTAATAGACCTGGTGTATATGATCACATACCTGCAAAACTTCCTTAACTTTAACAACAAGAGACTAGCATTTTCATCAAACTTTTCTTTAGTCTCACATGACTAGTTTTGGATTAGTCAACAACCCTAACTTGAAATAATAATAACTATGTACTTGTAATGAATAAATATTTGAAAATAGTACACAATGTTCTTCAGTGTATTTTATGCAATTCCTCCAGGTTTCACTACTTGGAACCTCTCAAAAAAGGAGTTTTAGAAAAAATGGCATACCTTGTTGAATTTTGGCTTATTCTAGAGAGCAAACTTGTAGAGGGTGCCCCGCACGGAATATTTGTTGTATGGATATGAAAATTTTAAAATGAATACTATAGAATTTAATCTAACCAACACTTTTGGTATTACTTAATTTGGATCTGTTATGAATAAGTTATGACGTTTTTACCCGAAACACTTGTTTTAGACTAGTTTCAAGACTAGCCACAAATCCTATTTTCCACGGAGTGTAACTCCAAAACTACAACGACCCACAAGATGAAATTTGTACCACAACTACCCACGGATATGTTTTCTCAATGGCCTATCAATTTCACAGTCTGAATCATTCTATAAAAAAAGTTATTGCGAAAATGGTGAGATGACCTGTAAATAACATACCTTAGAAAGCATCATCAAAAGAATTTATCCTCCCTTGAATTTCAGCCTTCTTTACTTCACCTTCTCTCTAAAATTCATCTTAGATATCCTTTGATTACCTCAATCACCTGTATATATTCAATATTCTCAAGTGTGATATTAAAACGAGAGAGTCTTGCCTCTTATTTATACTTTCATGTAGCTTCTTCAAGGGGTTACCTTTTAACCATCTTAACCCACTTCCTTATTTTAGGGTTAACCACTTATCCA
>JASDQU010370710.1:55823-67281 GCA_032191745.1 Picea mariana | reverse complement strand
TATAGTACACTCATCACTTCACTTTATTATTTACCTTCTAAAAATCTCTTAAACCACTTTGACTACTTTGACCTTTTGGGGCTTCTAGATGACTCATGAGGGTTCTCCAACTTCACATGGCCATAACTCTCTAACCGTGAGGAGTTATGTGACGTTCCACATACCACTGGAAATGTCATGACATGTAATATACATCTACAATACCTTAAAATATATTAAAACTCATACCATTATACATGAAACAACCTTGGGTCCATTACCCAAACCTTTGTGCTACCGAAATTTGCTACTGGACTTTCTCCAAGGGTCGACATCAATCACTAAGGGTTGAAATCAATCTCCAATATCACTATCCAATAGTTGAAATCAATGACAACGAACAATCCATCAACCTAAGCCAATTGTCTGACATATGTTAGGTAATTATGCATAAAAAATACATATATCCCATGAATGCTCAATTAGATTCAAATACATAGGAAGAGATTTATAGGGGCTCAACTTTTGGAAATCTATTGTATAATCTTTCAAGATAATATGGAATAACCTTAGTTGGTTGGTAAAAGATGGCAAGTCTATAAGGACTACAACAAACTCTTGGTTTAAGGTAAAAAGTAGTTTAGATTATCAAACTAATTAAGAGAAGCATTATCTTCCAAAACAAACTCACTCTCATTGATGTGTTTGGGTGGGTTCAAAATATTGACTAGCATTCAGGGTAGATGATGCAAGAGGGGTTGGGAATAAATGGACCTCAAGATGAGGAATGGTATGACTTCAAATCACTACTCTCCAAATCTATGATTGAGCAAAAGGAATCTTGGGATTCCTTGGCATGGGCTTCTTAACCCCAACATTTTCCTATGCAAATGGAGGGTTGATATACAACTAGATTTCATCGAGTTGGTAGTTAGACAAAAATTCCATAGAGATCAAAGACAATTTTTCCATGGATTAGAGTTCATTGCAGAGGTAAAGGAATTTCAGAAGCATAGTTATTAGTTTCAAGGAAAATTGTTATTTTTAGTAGTCTTCCTATTTTTTAGGAGTCGGGTTTTAGAGGTCTAGATGTTAGAGTTGATCACATATTTGGGATCCTTGCTAGCTCATGATGCCAATGAGTCTTTTCCAAGCAACATGAAAGACACTAATATTTTTAGCAATTAGGGTTTCAAGGCTCATATGATAATTCCAAGAATATATCTGAATTCCTTGCAGAAAATCAAATCCAATGAAAATGATTTCATTGACATGCGAGAAGTTTATATTTTTAGCAGTGCCCATTTTTAGGAGCATTATATTTCATAGTGTTCTCCTAGATATTCCCCACACTTTTTTTCTTTTCCTATTTTTTAAGAGGACTACTATTTTTAGCAATGTTGTTATTAGCAGGACTAGGTTTCATGCAGTGTGATATGTGGCAGTAGGTAAGGGTGCCATGTTGGATGACATGTGGTATTATTCTCTTAGAAAACCCTAGGTATCTTAATCTTGAGGAAACCCTAGGCACCTTATTGGATAAATTTGGCAGTGAGATAAAATTGGGATGCATGCATTAATTCTATTTTCAATGAATAACTCATCTACTATTATTGGCAAGAGAGGGTGGCTTTCTTGCATGAGGAGGGTGATATTATTAAACAACTAGTTTATTTTGGGGAGGTTCACTTATCTTGAGTTGAGTCAACACTGCATGGAGGGCACATGAGCTAGGATAATTTTGGAACAGGGCGAATTCATTTTATATTTAGCTTATTTTCAATTAATTCAACACCACATGGAGAGTTTAGGAGGGCACGAGAGTTTTTTTTAATAAGGAATAGGGACACTTTATCTTAGTGAGAGAGATACTTAGTTATGTCTATTAAGTGGATTATTTCAGTAGTTTACTCCATTTATTTCAGCCACTTAACTTCAGAGCTATTTTTGCATGACTAAGGTGCTTTGTTTGGAAAATTCAAGAATATATAAACGAAGGGAGAATGGCCATTATTTGGTGGAGTTTTTCTCAGAGAAACAACAACCTTTATTATCCATATTCATTTATTTCTTTCTTGTTGCCTATACATTGTGTTTAGCAGAAATATTGTGATTAGTATTGTATGTCATCTTCATGATGCAGTGAATCTCTTAACCAATAGAAAGATAAAATTTTGATTATGCCTTTTCTCACATCTCTTTAATTTGTTGATGCAATATTTTTTGTTTTGTGCAATGGTGTGAGTAGTTTTCATGCCTTTGTTTTGATTGTACCAACCACTTAGAGCACATATTATTTATGTTTTTCTTTCATATTTAGTTGTTGCTTGAAATTCTCTCACATTCTTTAATTATCAATATTTTGTTGTCTTTGTTTGCTTGCACGCATACCAAGGACCATTAATTATGTGTTGATTTGTCATACTAACACAAATATTTTTTAAATAATTATCATCACGTAAACATTAGGGATGCCCCCTTGTGGTTGGTCAAGTTCCAACATGAACAAAGAAGCACTTAGAAAGTGACATAGGGTTTATTTCTTATCATTTATTACTCAGTTTTGTTTGTTGTGTATCTTTGATACATTTTTTTGCATTGGTGCATTTCTAAGAGATAACAAATATGCATTGTTTTTTGGGACATCGTCAATCCTCAAACATTACAACTCACTCTCATTGATGTGTTTGGGTGGGATCAAAATATTGACTAGCATTCAGGGTAGATGATGCAAGAGGGGTTGGGAATAAATGGACCTCAAGATGAGGAATGGTATGACTTCAAATCACTAATCTCCAAATCTATGATTGAGCTAAAGGAATCTCAGGATTCCTTGGCATGGGCTTGTTAACCCCAACATTTTCCTATGCAAATGGAGGGTTGATATACATCTAGATTTCATCTATTTGGTAGTTAGACAAAACTTTCATAGAGATCAGAGACAAGTTTTCCATGGATTAGATTTCATTGTAGAGGTAGAGGAATTTCAGAAAGATAGTTATTAGTTTTGGGGAAAATTGTTATTTTTAGAAATCTTCCTATTTTTTAGGAGTCAAATTTCAGAGGTCTGCATGTTAGAGTTGATCACATATTTGAGATCCTTGCGAGCTCATGATGCCAATGAGCCTTTTCCAAGCAACATGCAAGACACTAATATTTTTATCAATTAGGGTTTCAAGGCTCACATGACAATTCCAGGAATATATCTGAATTCCTTACAGAAAATCAAATCCAATGAGCATGATTTCATTGACATGCGATAAGTTTCTATTTTTAGCAGTGCCCATTTTTAGGAGTGTTATATTTCACAATGTTCTCCTATAAATTCCCCACACTTTTTGTCTTTTCCTATTTTTTAAGAGGACTACTATTTTTAGCAATGTTGTTATTAGCAGGACTGGTTGTCATGCAGTGTGACATGTGGCAGTAGGTAAGGGTGCCATGTTGGATGACATGTGGCAGTATTCTTTTAGCAAACCCTAAGTATCCTAATATTGAGGAAACCCTAGGAACCTTATTGGATAAATTTGGTAGTGAGATAAAATTGGGATGCACGCATCAATTCTATTTCTAATGAATGACTCATCTGCTATTATTGGCAAGAGAGGGTGGATTTCTTGCATGAGGATGATGATATCATTAAACAACTAGTTTATTTTGGGGAGGTTCACTTATATTGAGTTGAGTCAACACTGCATGGATGGCACATGAGCTAGGATAATTTTGGAACATGGTGAATTCAGTTTATCTTTAGCTTATTTTCAATTAAGTCAACACCACATGGAGAGTTTAGGAGGGCACAAGATTTTCTTTAAATAAGGAATAGGGACACTTTATCTTAGTGAGAGAGATATTTAGTTATGTCTGTTAACTGGATTATTTCAGCAGTTTACTCCATTTATTTTGGCCACTTAACTTCAGAGCTATTTTTGCATGACTAAGGTGCTTTGTTTGGAAAATTCAAGAATCTATAAAGGAATGGAGAATGGCAATTATTTGGTGGAGTTTTTCTCAGAGCAACAACAACCTTTGTTCTCCATATTCATTTATTTCTTTCTTGTTGCATGTACTTTGTGCTGAGCAAAAATATTGTGATCAATATTGTATATCATCTTCATGATGCAGTGAATCTCTTAACCAATAGAAAGATAAATTTTGACTATGCCTTTTCTCACATCTCTTTAATTTGTTGATGCAATATTTTTTTTTTGTGCAATGGTGTGGGTAGTTTTCATGCCTTTGTTTTGATTGTGCCAACCACTTAGAGCACATATTATTTATGTTTTTTCTTTCATATTTAGTTGTTGCAAGTTGAAATTCTCTCACATTCTTTAATTATCAATATTTTGTTGTCTTTGGTTGCTTGCATGCATACCAAGGACCATTAATTATGTGTTGATTTGTCATACTAACACACATATTTTTTAAATAATTATCATCACGTAAACATTAGGGATGCCCCCTTATGGTTGGTCAAGTTCCAACATGAACGAAGAAGCACTCAGTTAGTGACGTAGGGTTTATTTCTTATTAGTTATTACTCAGTTTTTTTTGTTGCGGATCTTTGATACATTTCTGTCCATTGGTGCATTTCTAAGAGATAACAAATATGCATTGTTTTCGGGGACATCATCAATCCTCAAACATTACAACTCACTCTCATTGGTGTGTTTGGGTGGGATCAAAATATTGACTAACATTCGTGGTAGATGATGCAAGAGGGGTTGGGAATAAATGGACCTCAAGATGAGGAATGGTATGACTTTAAATCACTACTCTCCAAATCTATGATTGAGCTAAAGGAATCTCATGATTCCTTGGCATGGGCTTGTTAACCCCAACATTTTCCTATGCAAATGGAGGGTTTATATACAGCTAGATTTCATCGAGCTGGTAGTTAGAAAAACCTTTCATAGAGATCAGAGACAAGTTTTCCATGGATTAGAGTTCATTACAGAGGTAGAGGAATTTCATAAGCATAGTTATTAGTTTTAGGGAAAACTGTTATTTTTAGTAGTCTTCCTATTTTTTAGGAGTCAGATTTCAAAGGTCTGGATGTTAGATTTGATCACATATTTGGGACCCTTGCGATCTCATGATACCAATGAGTCTTTTCCAAGCAACATGTAAGACACTGATATTTTTATAAATTAGGGTTTCAAGGCTCATATGACAATTCCAAGAATATATCTGAATTCCTTGCAGAAAATCAAATCCAATGAGCATGCATTAACATGTGAGAAGTTTCTATTTTTAGCAATGCCCATTTTTAGGAGTGTTATATTTCACAGTGTTCTCCTAGAGATTTCCCACACTTTTTGTGTTTTCCTATTTTTTAAGAGGACTACTATTTTTAGCAATGTTGTTATAAGCAGGACTGGGTGTCATGCAGTATGACATGTGTCAGTAGGCAAGGGTGTCATGTTGGATGACATGTGGAAGTGTTATTTTAGCAAACCCTAGGTATCCTAATCTTGAGGAAACCCTAGGCACCTTATTGGATAAATTTGGCAGTGAGATAAAATTGGGATGCATGCATCAATTCTATTTTCAATGAATGACTCATCTGTTATTATTGGCAAGAGAGGGTGGATTTCTTACATGAGGAGGATGATATTACTAAAAAACTAGTTTATTTTGGGGAGGTTCACTTATCTTGAGTTGAGTCAACACCGCATGGAGGGCACATGAGTCAATCCTACGCAATCCTCGATCTGCTATAAAATAGCCAATATGACCTCCCTTCAATAGAACTTGGCCCTCTCACCAAAGAAAATCTGCCCACACTAAAAAATTGGCTTCCATACTATAGAATTTGGCCCCCACACAAACAACTAGATCTCTACAATAAATATTTTGGTTTCTCCAAAGGGAAACTCATCTAGCACAAGGAAACTTGGGATCTATAAGAAAATGGTGGCCCCCTCAAGAGATTACAGCCTCTTCTCTAAGAAGTCACAGCCTCTACTCAACAAATCAGCCTCCAAATAATATCTCATCCTACACAAGAGAAAATGTATCTTCTTCAAACCCCAAAATGCTGCAAAAATATGGATCTTTCCCTCACAGTAGAAACAAGTGGAAGATATGAATAATCTTCTGCACCAAATGGCTAGGGTGGATCTCTCACCACCAAAACCTGATTAGCTAGGGTGGAATATTTCACCATTGAAACCAATCCAAACTAGGGTTTACTCTAAACCCCCAAAGTCTCCTAGAGCTCTCCAAAACAAATCAAAATAATCATCAACATCATGAGAGAATGAGCTCTCGTTGTACTTTTATACCCCTTTTTCTTTTTTTTCCTTCAAGTGACTTTTTAATTTAACTTTAGTATTTCCTCTAAAATCACTTTATTAATTTATTAATCCTTTTTACTCCAAAAATTGAGTAATTTGAATTTAGAGCATTTTTTGGCACTGAAAGTCATTTTTTATCCTCTCCATCATTTAGAGCTCTTCATCTTGGTGCCAACGAGATATTACACCAAGGTACTTGTTCGTTGGGTTCTGTTTTGTGCACTAGTTGTAAGACCCAAGGTTCAGTTCAACTATGACCAACAAACCCTCAAGACACCAGCCCTTTCATCATCACCTGCTTGCGCAAACGAAGTCTCATCGAAGGTATCTATTGGGACTACAAGAACCAGGCTTTTGTAGTAGTAAGGGAAAGGGAGGCGGATCCTTGAATCATTTTCCTTATTCAGTTTTAGGTATGTTTATAATTATTACATAGATTATCATAGTTATTCATGAAAATTGCAGCATAATCAGTCCATAAAATAACTCTAGTCTGTGAAGAACAGCATCATTCATAAACACACATAGACAAGTAAAGAACACAAGACACAATATCCTCTCTATACTCTTTCTTTATTCATCTTTTGTCTTTTCAAACTGTTTATTACATTCATAACCTTTGCATAACATTGACTCTCTTCTACACCCCCTAATCTCCCAATCCCATTACATATTTATACCCAAAATCTAGGGCTTAAATCCATATTATCCCAAAATATCCTATTACAATGCATGGCATGACCAACTTCAGTTAACGTGTCATTTGCTTTCTTCTACTTGTCGTTCTTTATACAACTTCTATGTTGCTTTTCTATTTCTAGAAAGGCACATTGTTGTTATTCGCACTTTCTCCTCTTGCTTGCTTTATTCTTCTATCCATGTGCTATCTTCATTCTACACGCTTTCCTTCCTTCTACGCCCTTTCTACCTCTCTGTGCACTTACTTCGTTCTGTACATTTTACTTCATTCTATTCATTTTACTTCATGATGCACGCTTACTTTATACTTATATTTTTTCTCCCACAATTTCATTCAAAACTGTCAGTCCAATAGGCCCCCAACACTCACATGTGGCTCGTCCCGAGCCACTTAGGCCTGTTGCATGTTCTTCCACTCTGCAATAAATTGTTGCATGACAGCCTTAGTTACTTCTACTATGGGAATTGCTTTATTTAACTTTTATATTGTTGCTTGGGTTGTCTGTGCCATGCCCCTGAATGCTTGTCGAGCCTACTCCTTCAATTCCTTATGCTTATTCATAATATGCCTTAGAGGATCATCCTTTTCCCTCTTGAAGGCCTCTTCCCACCTGACGGTGGCCTAAGTCTAGAAACGGCATCAGGGGTCGTGTTGCCCAGGGGACAATATCACTTCTCGAAATAAAAATAATTTTGTTAAGCCTCCTCTTCCTATAATGATCTTCTTTGTCGATAATCTGTTGAGGTTTCTTGAGTCAGATACCATCCTCCTTGTCTCATATGCCCCTTAGTAAATCCCTCTGATTTAGTTTGGGCATCGTATATGAGGCCAAATTCCAAGCAACCTCTATTATAGTGGGATCCTTATTCGTTTCCTTCACTTTTACAGACATGAAGCGTCCGTAACCCCTGAACCTGGTACTGACTCCGTTCAGATCGACGTGCAACTTTACGTTAGAAATGATGTGAGTCCTTGCCTCTGGTATGCACTCAGCGCATGACTATTAGTCCATAGCCAACTCTGGAACTGGTTGTTCATTGACAACATCTTGGTCCATAAACTTTAGGTTGATAGGCTTGTCCAACATATCTCCTTCCCTACTTAGCGTCGGGGGGACCGGTGGTACTATTGGCGGATATTTCCCCATTCGTATAGGGTGACCACTTCATTAACTGTCATCCTGTGAGTTCTCTGCTAGTTATAGCTTGGATCTGTTCTAGTTGGGTTTCTCTTATTTTCTCATAGTGGTATGCAATAATGAGTTACACTTAACAATATTCTTATGTGTGTGTGCTCTCGTGTTGACCGTAACTGCCCCATCTTGTTTTAACTAACTCATCCCATCCACCACCAAAGTTGATGAGTTGTTCCATAATTTCATCTTAATTACAAAATCCTTTGGGTGATGTCTCCCTCATACCGTCGATCTACCATGATTTCCAATGGATTTTCATATTTAAGTCGTATACAACGCTTTTATGACTTGTCACGCCAGACGTCTAATCTGTCTTTTTCGTGTCTGATTGTGTTTAATAGTTTTATCGTTGCCAACCTACACAATGGTGTGTTTCTTGTCACAGTCGGGCCCATCCATATCTTATCTTTGAACTTGGCGTAGTGTTATATTCACATGGGATGATCATCTCAGTCATGCGAGTTCTGATACCTTGGTATTTCAAACACTCTTTTTCTTTCTCCTATCACTACTTTTTGTTTCGTTTCTTTCCTTTTTCTACTTTTTATTGGGTTTTTCTTGTTTTTCGACTATGGTATACTTACTATAATACAAGGGTTCTGGCGCATCCTAGATTACTGTGTCGATGGTTGGTTTTCTCTATATAGTTTCAATTGACTTCCATTCACCATTCCTTCCAGGCTTCTTCCATCCAAGGTTTCCAACCACGCGGCACTTGTCTCGGTTATCTGTTGGATTACATAGGGGCCTAACCAGTGCATGTGAAACTTCCGTGGATGTTGTAGATACTTGTTGTCATAGAGTAATACTAAATCACCAACTTGAAATTTATTGTATTTAATGTGTCGATCGTCCCAAGCCATTTCTCTGGATTTCTATACCTGATGATGGAATCCTTCTATAAACCTATCCTCCTCAAGATGAACTAACTATGCCAACCATTATTCTATCGCCCATGTATCCTAGAGCTCAGTTATTGTTGCAATGTGCAGGCTAGGTAGAATGTACTCCATTGGCATCATTGCTTCATGTCCATAGACCAACCGAAAAGGTGTATGCCCTGTTAGCTTCTTACTTGTAGTTCTATAAGCCCATGGTACTACAAGGATGTGTAAGTCCCAATCGTCTCTCCCTATATTGCATATTTTTGTCAAAGCATTCTCCAAAATCTTATTAAAAGCTTCCACTGTGCCATTAGCTTGCGGCTGATATGGTGTACTCTTTTGGTGATGAATATGAAACTCCTTTGTTAAGGCTGCAATAGTTATGTTCAGAAAGTATGTACCTTGGTCACTAAGTAATATGGGAAAACATCCAAACCTTGTGACTACATTATCAAAGAGAAATTGCGCAGCAGTCTCTTGTTGTACTATGTTGTCATTTATGTCGAAGGATTGATGTCAAAGGGTTGATGTCAAGTATTGTCATAGTGATGTGTTTGTATCATTGATATATTGATTATTGGTTATATGGTCATTGATGTAATTTTTGTCAAAGGGTTGATATCAAGTGGTGTCATAATGATGTGTTGATATTAAAGGGAGTTATATCATTGATTTCATGGCATGGTTGATAATAAGAATGAAATGGATCAACTCCAAAGTGGTCCCCTTATGGTGAAAGCCCTCACTGGAAGATGCTCTTGGAATTTCTAAAAGTGTTCCCCTTATGGTGAAATCCCTCACGGGAAGATGCTTTGTGAAGTCCAAATAGTTAGGTGGTTGAGTAGCCCAACAGTGTGGTTAGGGAATCCAAGTTTGATTGAGGAATAATGTAATGAATATTGGTGAATTTTGAGGAGAAACTATTCCATATGGATAGTATATGTCATGATTTTTCTGGTGATATGTGGAACGTCACAGAACTCCTCGCGGTTAGAGAGTTATGGCCATGTGAAGTTGGAGAACCCTCATGAGTTATCTAGAATCCCCTAGTAGGTCAAATAAGTCAAATTATTCTAGAAGATCCTATAAGAAGTTGACCAGTCAAAGTGGTTAGTCATGGGTTAAGTGGTTGCAATAAGAAAACAATTAAAAATAAATTAGTTGCAACTAGAAGTGGAGAGCTTACTATTTGTGGATAAAGTGGTTAAGTGGACAAAATGGCTAAGTGGATACTTCTAGAGGAAGCTACTTGGAGAGTATAAGTAAGAGAGAAAGGGTCTCCCATTTGTATTCCATTGAGAATATTGAATATCTACAAGTGACTGAGGTAACCAAAGGAGATCTAAGGATAATTTCAAAGGGAAGGTGAAGTAAATAAGGTCAAAATTCAAGGGAGGATAAAGTCTTTTGATGATGCTTTCTAAGGTATGTTATTTATAGGTCATCTCACCATTTTCACAATAAATTTTTTTATATAATGAATTAGACAACGAAATATGAAGGATGTTGAGAAAACATATCCAAGTAATTGTGATAAAAATTTCATCTTGTGGGTCATTGTAGTTTGGGAGTTACACTCTATGGAAGATAGGGTTTGTGGCTAGTCTTGAAACTAGTCTAAATTAGGTGTTCTAGGTAACAACGTCATAACGTCTTCATAACAGATCCAAATTCCATAAGACAAAATGAATTGGTTAAATTACAATCTTTAGTACGTTTTTTACCATTTTTAGATCCATACAGTAAATATTATGTGTGCGGCATGCTCTACACGTTCGCTCTCTAGAATAATCCAGAATTCAGCAAGGTCTGCCATTTTTTCTATAACGCCTTTGCTAGGAGGTTCCAAGAAGTGAAACCTGGAGGAATTTTAGAAAAGACACTAAAGAAAATTGTTTACCATTTTCATACCTTTATTCATTACAAGTACAGAGTTATGATTGTTGCAAGTTAGGGTTGTTGACTAATCCAAAATTAGTCATGTGAGACTAAAGTAAAGTTTGATGAAAATGTTAGTCTCTTGTTGTTATTGGATAAATTGGTAGGTGCGGACACTAACTGATCTCCCTAGATCCACCTAGATCTAGAACAAAACACACCAGAACATGACACTTTCCTTAAGTTTTAAATATTGAATTTACTAACTAAAGAGGGATAGGCGACATTCTATTTAAATGTCGCTTCCTCTCACCATCGCCAACCTAGCTCTGTTCCAACGCTCATACAATGATGAACCTGCAAAAGAACATAACCAACCAAAGTGATAGTAATAGCATAAACTCAATATAAACCTATGTATGTGATCAAGGAATCATACAATAAAACACAACAAGCTTTATAGGAAAGAATCATATTATTGTATCATATTAAATGTGAAAGAGAGATTACAACCATGGCCTTG
>JASDQU010370709.1:148192-167406 GCA_032191745.1 Picea mariana | reverse complement strand
TTTTACTATTATTGTTACTATTTATATTTACTATTACTATTACTTCTATTACTTTAGTATTTAATATTTACTATTACTATTTATAGTTATGAAAAATGATTCAATGTATTAATTAATTGAAGAAATAATACAAAGTAAATTAACACAATGATAAATGATTTAGAGCAATTAGTTGTAAATGCAAAAAAAAAAATGGGTTGATTTAAGTGATAATACAACAAAAAATGATTTAGCATAATCATGTAGTTGTAAAAATGATATAATATAAAACAATAGGGTGCATTGATTTAAATGATAATACTATGAAAAATGATTCAAGTGCATTAATTAATTGAATAAATGATATGAAGGAAATTAATCCTCTATATTGATAATACTGTGAAAAATGAACCTAAAAACTATGTGCTAGTTACATCCTTATTCAAGGGTTATAAAAAATGATTTACATAATCAAGTAGTTGTATTCATTTTAACAATGATACAACACAAAACAATAGGGTGCATTGATTTCAGTGATAATAATATGAAAAAATATGTGAGATACAACAAATCATCAAGTGAAATGAATTCAAGTATTTGCACATTATATGTGATTTATCTATTAGTATTTGCACATTATATGTGATTTATCTATTAGTTTTTGCACACTAAAACAATTATAATATTAAGATATATAAAAAGTAACATGCTCAATTGGAGTTGGCACTTGTCCCTCCTACAAGAATAATATAATATTGAGTAAATAAAAAAACTATGTGCTAAAAACAATAACATTAAATATTAAGTGAACTATCTTAGTTGTATTCTCTGAGATATTAGTAATTGTATTCTCTAAGATATTAGTGGAGAAGGTTTTAAGGGAACTATCTTAGTTATGCTCTGCAATTTAGAGCAATTAGTTGCATTGATTTAATGCAAAAAAATACGCATTGATTTAAGTGATGATACAATATTTTTTTTTATCATAATCAAGTAATTGTATTCATTTTAACAATGATATAATATAAAACAACAAGGTGCATTGATTTCAATGATATTAATATAACATAAAACAATAAGGTGCATAAATTTCAGTGATAATGCTTTGGAAAATGATGAAATAAATTAATCCTCTATATTGATTTCAACGATGAGATACAACAAATCATAAAGTAAAATGAATTTAGCATGAAAACAAATTTCAAAACAGATATTATAAGTTGAAAGTGCTTTCCTAAATATGACCCTCTTATAGCAATTTATTGATCTACCTTTCAATTTCTATACTTTCGTTTGGGTTGAGTCTATAAGTTCTGGACTTTGGCAAGGACCTGTCATAAATTCAATGGATCATTAAATTAGTAGTTGTGAAGGCAATCCTTTTAGATTTTCAAATATTTTTTCAGAGGATTGAAGCAATAGGGTGCATTGATTTGTGTGATAATACTATGAAAAATGATTTAGCATAATCAAGTGGTTGTATTCATTTTAACAATGATATAATCTATTAGTTGTATGAAAAATGATTTGGTGCATTAATTAATTGAAGAAATGACATGATTCGGATGATTTTCGGAATGACATGAAAGCAGAGATATTACAATGAAATACACATAAAAATTGTCGGAAACAGAGAAATGCAACAATACATAATTTCTATTAATGAAAGAAATGTACAAAGACTGTAAAAATACATAGTGCAAGATTCGCTAAAATGGTGGCAACTTTATCTCTGAGAAGATATGTGACGACTACGCTCATTCACAAGAAGATGATTACAATGAGGCTTTGAAGGCCTTTTTATGATAAATATGAATGCCAAAACCCTAGACATCCAAAAACCTAACCCTAGGAGATGAAGCATCAAAAGTCATGTGGGCCCCGTTGGGATAAGTTAGTACATTAATTTCTCAGGGTTGTAACTTTTGTATACGATCTCCGTTTTAGGTGCGTGATAGCCAGTTGGAAAGGTCTTTTCGAGAACTACGCATTATGTCGTCCAACTCTATCTTTGTCTACAATTTGACTGTGACAAGCCCATAAAACACTGTTTAGAGCCCCAAAACGGTCCTGTAAGTACAAAAAGATGTATTGACATGAAAATTTCCAAAATAAGTGAGTTGGAATAGGTGGACGACCACCAATATCCACCTGGATGTTGTGTAGGGCTTCAGGACAACCCCGTAAGTGCATAACCCACAATTACAAAGAAATGTGTCCATTACAGAGAAATGTGTTGAACTGAAAACTGTCAAGATGAGATAGTTGGAATTTGGAATAGGTGGGTGGCCACCAATATCCACCTGGATCATGACACGTGTCTCTCAAATAATAATCTGTGCTCTTTGAGATATTCTCGAAGAAAGTTTTAAGGGAACTATCTTGGAGAAATATTCGAGTGCCCTCAAGGCTTTTAAGGGTGGTGAATCCATTTATGCATTCAAAAATGCAATTTAAACAACAAAAAATGGTCATTTCACCAAAAGGTCGAATGTTTAGACAATGTCGTCTTAGTTATGCTATATGATTTATAACAATTAGTTGCATTGATTTACTGCAAAAAAATATGCATTGATTTAAGTGACGATACAATAAAAAATGATTTATATAATCAAGTAGTTGTATTTATTTTAACAATGATACAACATAAAACAATCTCGTAGTCTAACTGTTCTAAGTTTTGCATTTTTCCGGGGATATTTTCTAGTGATATTTGCCTAAAATCTGACCATAAATGATTGAATATGCATATTTGAGTGGTTAATTTTGTATAATTCGAGTGCCCCAGGGGTTTTTCAACACGTTGAATCCATTTCTGCATTCAAAAATGCAATTTAAAGAACAAAAAATTGTGATTTAGTGCATATTTATGTTGTCCGATTCCGATGAAAAAGACAAAAACGTAGAACATTAGACAACACCTAAAACAATAGGGTGCATTGATTTCAGTGATAATAATATAACAAAAAACAATAGGGTGCATTCATTTTAGTGATAATGATATAACATAAAACAATAGGGTAAATTGATTTCAGTGATAATACTATGAAATATGATTCATTGCCTTAATTAATTGAAGAAATGATACAAAGAAAATTAATCATTTTCAAGTGTGAAATACAACAAATCATTAAGTGAAATGAATTAATATTAAGATATGTAAAATGTAGAAAACTATGTAATTATTTGTAATTTACTATATTCTTCTTATTATTATATTTTTCATCATTCTATATGGTTACTTTTTATATTCCATATTTCTCATGTAACTCATTAACTATACTTTTGATTCATACTTTTTATATTTTCAACCAATTTATTGAACAAAATAAATTTCAAATAATCACATTAATCTTGAACATATAGATATACATATTTTTCTTGATCTACAAAGTAAACCGACATTTAACAACTAATGTATCAAGGGCTCTTAACAGCTGATGTGTCAAGCACCCATAGAAATCGAATCTTTGATAAATTTATATAAGGGCTCTTAACAGCTGATGTATCAAGCACTCATAGAAATCGAATCTTTGATAGATTTGATCCGGTAAATAAAACTCAATATTACCCTATAGCATTAGATGAAATTATAATTTATGATAGACTAGATATTATCCTATAACATTAAAAGAAGAAGTTATAATTTATGAAGTATAAGAGATTGGATGTGGGTGATGTCTTTTTAATGCATGAATCATAATTTTATTTTTAAATATTTAATTATTATATAAAAAATAAATTTAACATTATTTTATAATTATGTTGAAAGGTATTGACTCTTGAGTTGATATATAGTATATAAAAAAATATTTCAGTGTGTTTTAATGTTCATTATAAATAAAATATTTTAATATCTAATTTTAATAAAACATTTTTATATCAATTTATATTTATATAAAAAAGTAATTGAATATAGAAACAGGTTCTCTCTTCTCCGGCCTATCTCGCCTGGTGATGCGATCCCTGCCTTCGTAGAGGCCATTTTCCTGCAAGCTCGACAGATTGGTACGACTTGGACGTTTTTTTTTCATCGCGTTACCAGATCCTCTATGGGCATCCCCTGGACTGAAGAAGAACACAGGTTAGAACACATTCCCCCACTTCTTTATGTTTTTCAAATAAATTTTATATGCATCCAGACTACAATCTTTTTTAATCCTATGCAGTCGTTATGGCGGTTGAATTTTTGGTCTCCCACTTTCCGGGCGCTTATTGAGTCCATCTTATTCATTTATTTAGGAAAGAAATAACTTACAGAGATGAAGCGCTAAAGAGATTTTTGAAAATTTTATACTTAGAATTACGAGAATATAGTATAATAGAAAAAAAATGCATGCCGGTGATTTGTAGACCAAAATTTGTCATATAAATTGTAAATTGGTGCCTTCGCATCAAGCCCTAGGTTTGTGGTTTTTAGTTGGATAGGGGTTCAGTTCCACAATCCCACTGTTCTTCATTGGCCCACTTTGAGATGAATTTTTTGCACTGCCCATAATTTTTTAGAGCAAACCTTTTATATAATTTGGTGCCTTCAGACCAAGCCTTAGGTTTCTAGCCTTTTGCTGTGGAGAGAGAGAATTAAATATAATTAGTAAACGTCCAAAGGGCCAAATGGTCTATGGGGCGGAGAAGTCACATCTTAGGGAGGCTATGCCTTTGCAGAATATAAAACAACTCTGCAAATAAAACAACTGTAAGTGCAAAATAAAACAATTGTAAGTGCAGACGTAAAAAGAGGTGAGCTGAAATGGGAGAAAGAGGTTGACTGCCTAAGACGGTATATACGGTATAAGTCCTCGAGCCACTTATCTCTGAAACACCTCTTGGAAGGGGTTGGGTTCTTCAACCTGGGGATCCTTGTTGAAATGGTGACAACAAATCCCCACAGGATGTGGATCTAGATTCTATTATTCAGCTTTTGGTTGAGATAAGGCAACCTAAGTTAGAATGTATAATTAATGAATTAGTTTCATTGTATTGTAACCGTGGGAGAATTGTTTAAATATGTGTTCCTGAGAGACAAAGATTGAGCCACGGGCTTCAAGCCCTCTCCAGGCTGCTGGTTGTAATCTCCGGTTTGTTGAAAAATAAGAATGTTGTTGCCATTGTTCTGTGGATGTTTCCCTCATGAGATGAAGGAGGGTTTTACCACGTAAACTATTGTCTCCTGTGTGATTGAATCTGTGTATGTTTTTCTTTGGTTTTCTGCTGCGGAATTAATCTGTGGCTTTAAAGATCCTAACAATCCTGCACTAACCTGTACCTTTTCTGCAACTATCTTGAGGCCCTTTGCGCCATGTCTTCTAGGAGGATACTCTGAAAAAACGTTAACTAGATTACAACCTCCAGCGCTGGTCCTTTTCTGATGGTGCTATAGGCCTTACAATGGAACAAGAAGTATTCCTCAGACGACATCCATTGTCTTGAGGTATACTCTCAGGTTTCTTTCCCTCAGCAATCACCTTAAAATCATAGAAGCAGGATTCTTTATAATTGTGTGAGTATTCCCAAGTTGACTCCACTCTCCAACCTGGTGGGCCAAATCAAAACTCTGTTGAAATCCCTTGTCAAAATTGAGTCAGACTTGATTATGGTCCGTAAGTTGCCAAGTTAATATACCCTGATCTTTTGAGTGTCAGTTCCCTGCTTTTTTAACAAGTCAAGTTTTACTGAGTTTTGTTCATAGTTTTTCCCTGTAATCGATTTGACTCTTAACTTTGGGTTTGTCGAGTCCTTGCCAATTTGTGTGACTTTGCCTAAAATGGGAGCATTCTTCACTGACACAGGAATTCCTATTGCCCTAAAGCACACAGCAGCTATTGGTATCTGTATTATGATTAGGAACCCACAAATCTAACCCCTCTGCTCTTCTTAGGAGAAGCTGGGCACTCATTAGTGGCAGCAGACCTATCTACGTTGTTGTGATTTAGGAAGGTCGGTCAGTCCTAATTAATGTCATTGGCTCTATTATAGGTCAAGTTGTGGATTTGTTTTTGTGGTGTTCCCTAGTCCGTTGCTTTTGTGGAGCTCAATTTGATGAAAAACTAATGTTATTGGGCAACCTGCTCAAGACAACGGTTTGACTTTTTGGTTAAGTATCCATATCAATTTGTAAGAGGTTTTGACTTCTTTCTTTAACTAAAATTATTATGAAATCATTAAATGGAGAGTTCTAGATTATCCTAAATGAGATTGAACAATGGCAGCATTTTGCATCATATAATCAAATGAACCCAAAATCATTATGAAATCATTAAATGAGAATTCTAGATTATCCTAAATGAGAATGGACAATGGCAGCATTTTGCATCATATAATCAAATGAATCCAAAATCAAGGTCAGATTATAGACAAGGGAAGCCAAATGAACCCAAAATCAAGGTCAGATTATAGACAACTACAAGGGAAGCATAATTATATGTATGTACTGTTCAGGATTGGTTTGTGCGAATCCAAAATTAAGGTCGAATTATATGTATGTACTGTTCAGGATTGGTTTGTGCGAATCCAAAATCAAGGTCAGATTATAGACAAGGGAAGCCAAATGAACCCAAAAGCCAAATGAACCCAAAATCAAGGTCAGATTATAGACAACTACAAGAGAAGCATAGCTATATGTATGTACTGTTCAGGATTGGTTTGCTGCTGAAGAGTTGAGGAACAAACTGTGTCCTCAAATTGTGGTGCATCCCATCTGCTTTGTTTTGACTATATTTGCCTTTGTTAATAATTCTCATTTTGTGTCTGAAAAGTCGTAGTCTCCACAAAGCCCAATGTCTTGACGGCTGTATGGAGATTGGGAATTTGTTATGAATTCTCATTTTGTGTCTGAAAAGTCGTAGTTTCCACAAATCCCAATGTCTTGACTGCTGTATGGAGATTGGGAAATCAAATTCAACAGTTGTGATCTTCTTTCAGTATCAGGTGCTCCTTGGAATCTGACTGATCATTTACAGATTAAGATTGATGCTTCTCTCTAATATCATGACTTTTTTAAAATTTTAAAAGTTATAATAATTGAAAGAACATATATCTGTTTTTTTTTGTTTTATTAGTGTTACACATGACACAGAGATATCCTGCACCCCGGGCTCTAAAGTTCCTTGCTTCTCTTGGTGCAGTTATAAGATTATATATAAAAACAAAGATTGGTTACATGTAGATTTGTACTGCAGAAAATGATTGAAGTTAATTTGCCGCATCTTTGTATGGTGCAGACTCTTCTTGATGGGACTGGCTAAACATGGAAAAGGTGATTGGAGAAGCATATCAAGAAACTTTGTGGTCTCACGTAAACCTATACAAGTCGCAAGCCACGCCCAAAAGTATTTCATCAGGCTTACTTCAAGGAACAAGGAGGAGAAAAGGTCTAACATACGTGATATTATTTCTCCAAATCCTGGAGCTGTTAGTCGCTCTCGCTTATAATTTAAGCGTTGATAATGTTTATTTTTATTTTATGCTATTTGGTTCGTAACATACATAGTTTAGTTTAGATATGTTGGATTATAAAACTATGTTTTGACTCGGATCTCTCTGTATAAGTTAATAATGGAAATAGAGGCTGATATCGCTTCCCTTCATTGTGTACCAATGCCTATATATATATTTTTGGGTGGTCTATGAATATGGGTATGGTTGCCATTAAATTTATCTTGTCTTAGTTAACGAGTACTTGACAACAATCGTTTTAAATGGTTTAGGTGCGACTGTCTCCTTTGAAATGAAAAATGAAGATGACAGTATCCATTATGAATCACTATACTACAATGATTGTAGACCATTAGGGGAAAAGGTGAGATCGATATCTAATGTAAAGAGAAGAACAGAAGAACAAAAGGGAATAAGAATTTGCTCATCTTTTAAGGTTCCATTGCAACTAGTGAAACTCGTTAACATTCTTAATGAAAATTTAAGATTCAAAATTCGAACATTTTTTTTTGAAATTTAGGGTTCAAAACTTAGAGTAAAGTATATATTTGTTATATTAAATATTTATTATAAATTTTCTTCATATTCAATCCATTTTTTTATAACAAGGTAATATATTTGTTTTCTTCAGAGAATGAAATTTTTTTATATTTTATCAAAATTGAAGATTATACATATTTCCGTCCACAAAGGGACTGTCCATATCACTTTCAAATACATTTTTCTTATCTTACTGTCCAGTTCCACTAGATTATCATCTATACATTATGTTCAAAAACATTTTTGTGTCACTATCATTAACTCAATACATACAGACTAATCAAAATTTTCAAGAAAGCTACAATAAAAAGTTCATATCTTCCAGAAGCTGATTATCAAAGAATTCCTGCAGTATATAAGCTCCATCTTCCAGTTGCAACGCCTCCTTAGGCAAACTGTCTGCTTTCTCGTTTAATTCTCTGAGGACATGCTTGCATGAAAACCATTCCAGCTTATCAATAAAAGAGAGAACCTGACGAAGCGGGGGCGGAGAGATTTGATCTGCATAGAAGAAGCCCCGGTGACCCAATCTATCACCACCCTCGAGTCGTTGAAAACCTTGATCTTCCTCAGCTTGAGCATATTGACATGAAATAGAAGGATCATAAGAGCATACAACTCTTCTTTGTTATTGGAGTCTGGCCCTGGTGCATACAGGATCGTGAAGAAATGGGAATTGGAAATAAATAGAACAACCCCCGCTCTGCATCGAGGATGGTGGCCTTGGCTAGCCCTGTCAAGGAATCCCCAGGGGACTCCTTTGGCTAGACGAGGCATAATAGGCAATCTGGTCTTTTTAAACTTGATGTCCGACTTATATTCACTTGCAAGTTTAACTGCCAGGCCTGTCGCCACTTCGAATAGGATGAAAGTGTCATTAAAAACATTGTTCCTTGACCACCAAATGAAATAAATATAGAAAAAGGGAATGGGAAGGTGAGCTTCAGAATCTTTATCCTCCTTCCAGAGCAATAGCCAGCTTTCAAGATCCCTGCTAGGCCCTTCAATTCTAAGTTTGAGGTCTTTTTGATTCCCTTCCAGACCTGAGTGGCATACGAGCACTAAATAAAGAGATGCGAAACTGATTCTAAGCTAGATTTGCAAAGTGAGCAGCGATTGATGCCCCATTGATGAGGACAGTGAAGGAAGAGGACTCTATGCAACCCATGATCCAGTTGGCAGTTTGTAGATTCATCCCCAATTGGATCAAAGCAAGCCTTACAAAAGTCCAGTTAACTTTGTCGAAGGCTTTAGATAGGTCGAGCTTCATGACGATTGAGGGGATCTTTTTGATCTTTAGAGTATGCAAAGCTTCTTGAGTTAGAGACACAACATCATGAATTTGTCTTTTGAACATGAAGCCATATTGCTCCTCAGATATAATCTCACCAAAAATAGGCTTAATGCGATTAGTGATAACATTGGCAATAAGTTCGTAAATCACATTGCAACAGGGAATAGTTCTTAAGTCTTCAAAGGAGGAAGGATTTGGCTTTTTCGGGACAAGGGCCAGAAAGGTTGAATTGAGGGACTTCCCAATCTTACCGGTTCTTTGAGATTCTTTAGCTACTTTCAGCAAAACCCCTTGTGGAGCTCAAAAAACCCTAAGTAAAACTCAACCATGAGTCCATCGAGACTTGGGCTCTTGCATTTTTCAAAAGATGATAAGGTTTCAAAATTTTCCTTCTCTGTGATCTCAGTGGATAAAGAAGCGTTCATTTCCTCCATAACGGCTTTAGGGACAAGGTTGATGACTTGAAGGATTTCAGAGATGGGGTAGCCGGTCGGAGCCTTGAGGAGATTGGAAATTTTTTTTTACCTGCATCAACAATCTCGTCAAGCTCTGAAGCCTTTCGGCCTTCCTGGTTCAAAATTTCCCAAATGGAGTTAAACATCCTCCGATAACTGACAAATTTATGGAAGAATTTGGTCTTATTGTCTCCTTCTCAAATCCAGATGGCCCTGCTTTTTTGTCACCATTTGGATTCGTCGTTCGACTAGCATTTCCTGTTTTTTCTTTAGCAACGACTGAAGCGAGCTTTCTTCTTCTTTCGTCAAACTGTCTGCTTCTCTTTCAATAAGGAGAACCCTGAGTTTTGTTTCCACTTCTCTTATCATGGCCGATTGATTTTTCTTATCATCATTTGCCCATGTAATTGTAGCATGTTTGATTCTTGAGATGTTTTTAGCAAATTGATGCATGAGAGGTGTCTCCGACTCTTCTTTCAAATGACTCCATTTCTCCTCTACCAGCTTTTGATAGTCCATCTCCTTAAGCCAATCCTGGTTACTTCATAGGATACAAAAGTCTTTTCTTTGAGCTTGAAATCTCCAGAATGATTGACAAGTGATCAAATAATCCCCCAATTTCAACCCGTGATTTAAAGAACCATGGATTATCTAGAAGCCTCTCGGAGACCAAAAACCTGTCAAGCCTTTTGGCTATCAAGCCATCCCCTTTTCTTCTGTTGCTCCAGGTTTGTGATAGCTTTGGGGGAGCCAAATAAAAAAGATGGTGAACCTCCATCTAATGGGAAAAGAAATATTCCAAGGGGTCTTGGTGAGGATACAAACCCCATACTTCATTCAATGAAAGAGTAAAATTTAAATCTCCCCCCATGATGATATTTTCAGAGTTACAGACACCAGACTCGTTGAGCCGCTCCCAGAAAGGACAACGATTAGAATACAGGCCATAAATATTGAATAATTTGAACGAAGAGTTGAGCAATATGTTGAAAGCCTAAATAACTATACAAGAGGGGAGAAAATCCATATCTTTCACCTTTATATGAGGACTCCAAGCCAAAATTAGACCCCTTGAGAGGCCTTCATCGTCTAAAAAGAAAAAGGACCACCCTAGAAGCCAAGGTCTGAGCACTTCCTTCTCCTTGACATCGCTATACATCGTCTCTTGAATCATCAAAAAGTTAGGTTTAACAGCCTAACACAGTCGTTTGAGGGCTAAATGTTTGGGAGCACCCACAACTCCCTGGGCATTGAAGGAGAGCACAATCTTTTGTGACCTCTCTCCTGGGAACTACCCGGTCTAAGGGCCCAAATTATTGTAGTTTATTTCCCGCTTCAAATTTCTTTGACTACTTGAATTTGAGCCAACGAGATTGATGATTTTCTCCCCACTTGCCCCCCATAGCCTAGCCTTTATCCAGAGCCAAGCCTCCAAACGCTTCCCCTACCTGACCCTTAGATTTCTTGGAGTGAAGGAGATAGTCTAATTTCATGACGAATTTAGAACTGGGACTCGACAAAGAGGAAACAGACTGGGCAACAATCTTGGAAGGTTCCAAGGAAAAAGCAGGGGCATTCCCTCGAGATTCCAAAGGATGTGAATCTCCACACAACACTTCAATTGGGGAGGAAGCCTTAGAACGAGGAATGCCAGGGTTGCTACGAGGAAGAGATTTAGAGGGAAATCCACGAGGTCCTGCTTCAAGTACCTTTGGAATATTCAAAAAGGCATCATCAGAATTAGACTAAACTATTGCATGGGGATAAGAGATCTTACCAAGACTTTTTCCATGAGGAACCTTTTGGGTGTTGCCACTTGGAGAGATTGACCTTGCAATCTTTGAGTTGTTGCGCTCCAAACCTTCATTTTTTTCCACCTTTTATGTATCTGATAGCACCTCTACCTGCTTGCGCTTCCACATGGAAAATGGGTTTGGTTTCTTTGCATTATGCTTGGAGATGGCCTACCGCATGGCAGTTGAAGCAACAAAAAGGGACACTGTAGTGTCCCCAAGGCCGAGCCCTGTCGTAAATCATGTTCTGAAAGGAATTGTAATTATGTTTTATAGGCTGGTGAGCCAAGTTTTTATAAGTTGGTGGCTTATGTGTTTTTTAGGCTAGGGAGCCTAAGTGTTGAAGGCCAGGAGCCTGTTGTTGTATATGTAATCATGCAGAACAATTAATAAAAATTTGTAAACACCGCCAGGTGCAGACCGACCACGATGAATGAGTGAAGGGGGAATGAGCTTCCACAGAGAAGGCAAGGGATTAGGGGCTGGAAGGTGGGAAAAGGGGCTAAGTGTTAAGCCTAGTGGGCTTCAGTCTTGGGAATAATATTTTAATATTATTTCAAAAAGGCATGAGCATTTCATGTTTTATCCTAAGTTCCTAACCATGAGGAAGGCATGTGTGCTGGTGGAACGCATGCAGTTCCCAGGGCGACAAGTGTCAACCCTGGTGCATGCGAATAAAATGGCCAGGGTGAGCTGTGAGAGGCCCCCCCCCGGCTCTCATTCGATCAGACTGCCTGAGCGTTTACGGGCTCTGAGCAGTACGACGGACCCGAGTTCTGCAAAGAACTTTCGTGCGTCTCTGTGATCCGAAAAGCCTGTGTCTGGCTCTAAGAAAACCCGTGTATACCTCCGTATTGAACCAGAAGCCTGTGATTGATTCCGAAAGAGCCGGATTCACCCCTGTTCTGAACTGAAAAGCCTGTGTGGTGTCTGGGAATCCATGTGCATCCTCTATCCGAAATGGAACTGGTGCGTGAAGCCTCTGTCCCGAAGCCGTTACCGTGAGACCATTTTGCCATTTCTGAACCCGTTTTGAGGAAGCCGGTGTCTGTATTTCCATGGGTAATTGCAGCTGCGCAGTGTGGGACTGCGTATGACCTGTGACCAGTTGTGAAACACTCTCTCCAGGCGAGAGGGGTGTTTGAGGTTGGATGAATAGGTGGTTTAGCCTGTGAGCGTCTCTCTCTAGGTGAGAGAGTGAGCAGAGGAAGGAGAGGACTCTTGGAATGAACCCTGTAGCTGCCACAGAGCCTGGAGACTTCCGGTCTGGTCTGTTGCTGTAACCCAAGACAAGGGAGGTTAGCAGCCGAAGGACTGTCCAGGTGACAGAGAAGGTGTATACTCCTGGGGTGGAACAGGCATGTGGGGAATGAGGGTATGTGGGCAATGAGCGTGAGTGGTTCTTGGAAGAGAATTCCTTCCTCGTGATTGTGTGTTTTCCCTGTAAACTCAGCCTAGCCTAGGATTCCTTGCCTTGGGGTGGAGCTTAGTCCCAGCTCGGGGGTGACCTACTACTGAGTTGATGAGCAGTGCGGTTTAAGGCTGGGAGGTTCGTGGAAGGCCTGCATCTGGTTGGTGGAATTACCTCAGTTTCAAGATAAGTATCAACTTATGTTAAATGTTATGTTTTGCATGCCTATGATGCTTGTATTTTATCATGTATTCTGTTGTGCAGATGAATTATGGTTAATGCCATTCTTAAAAATTAAGATAACAATAATTTATATGACATACTCTGAGTTTAAATGTGTTTCATTTGCTTAAATGCATGTTGTTTTATAATCCAGAGCGGGTGTTATATTTCCGCGAAGTTTGTTAACCAAAAAAGTGGTGTTATAGTTTGGTATAAGAGCCAAGGTTTCGACACTGAGCCTAGATGGGCCAGTTGAGTGGTCTTTGGACCGAGGGTGAGAGGAGAAATTGTGTATGGAGGACCAATTTCGGACCCTGGTATGGTCCGGAGTGTCAAGGAGTTACTTGACCGTGCCTATAAGCTCAAGAGGTATAGCGGTGTTGTGAAACCGCAACTGGTGTGGTATATGGCCACAGGGAGAGAGGACTCCACACCAGCAGTGCTGGAGCCATAGGATCGGTTCGGGAGGGAAGGTGAGCCATCGTGACCGTCGGATCTAGAAAATATGCGCAGGGATTAAAATCCCTTTTGAATTGCACAGGAGTGTGGGAATCACAATACGCGAACTCCCGAAAACCTGAAAACCTGAGAAGATCTACGTTGTAGATCTGGGAGGAAGGCTCGACCATTAGATCTGGCAGAGTCGCGCTCGAGTTAGTTGCGAAAACCTTTTGGATTTCGCATAGTCGGGAGATGGGAAGTGAGGAAGGGGAACACCTCCGAAACTCGAAACGTCGAAACGATCTACACCGTAGATCGTAGGAAGGTAGTTGACCGTCCGATTCAGCGAAGGAGTAAACCGTAATTTCGGGATTTCGGCAGATGGAAGTTCGAGATGTAGGGTGCACGAACTCTCGATGCCCGAAACCCCGAAACGCCGAAAGGATCTGCGTCGTAGATCTGAGAAAGATCTGACCGTTGTATTCCATTTGGAATGGACGTGGACACAAGGGTGTGTACCATGTGCTAGTGAGTCGAGAAGACAGGCAAGAGTGGTGGGACCTGAAGACGTCACTGAAGGTGACGTGGACCCTCCTGAATGTACCACGTGTCATTGTGGTGAAGGGCGACAGTTGTGCTGTGGGCCCGGAGAATAAAGTAATTCGCGATTTCTGAATTCGCAAAGGAGGAGCACGAAGGCTCAACACTCCAACTCGTGAAGTCGCGAGTTGGCGAAGAAGTGATAGCACTTAGCCCTAGCCTACAGTCATGTGTAGCAGGCGCTAGCGAGGAGGGAGCCATACCCGTATCGCATCTCGGGTATCGGTGTTTGGAGGAAATGAGTCGAGGGTCTTCGACTCACGAACTCGCGAGATTGCGAGTTGCGGAAGGGTGGCTTTGGTTACGAAGATTTAACTGTTGGATCTTCGTGGACCGAGATTCCGAAGTTTCAAAGTCCCAAAATTTGCAGAGCTGGACAGAGCTCAGAAAACTTTGTGAAGTCAAAACGTTTTTCTTGTTCACGTTGGCTTATGAATGTTGTAAGTTTTCTTGAAGGGTTAAGGCCTAACAAACTTCGGTTGGCTGCACGTCGTGTGTGCAGAGTTCAACGAGTGTCAGGACAGCCGAAAACTAACGCCGAGTATGGAATTGAAAGAGGTGCAGATTGCCTCCGAAACAGAGGACGAAAGGGTAGGAAGGAATGTCAACCTGGGAGTCGAAGGAACAAACTCTAATGGGCACGGAAAAGAGACGGATAAGGAAGAACATATGATGAAACTCATTGAAAGATTGCAGAAAGATGCCCAGGTTTGCCTAGCTGATAGCCGAAAGCTCATGAAAATCAGGGATCGGCAGGGTGAGTTCAACTTAAAAATGTTGAAGAGCCTGGAAAGAATAGAAAAGAAATTGGAAAAAGAAAGTGACACAAGCAGATCAAAAAGTGTCAGAACCCCTGAGAGGAGAAGAAGTTCGAGGAGTGGTAGCAGACATTACCGTCTCTCCCCGAAGCTTTCTGGCAAGGAGACACACAGTAGTTCAAGCCCGTCCCCTACCAGAAAACACCGAAAATATGGAAGGAATGAATTGAAAGAGGAAATCAACAAGATTAAACCGCCTACATTCGATGGTGAACATAAGAAGGAAGAAGATGTCGAAACATGGTTGCTGGGTATGAAGAAATACTTCCAACTACAGAATTATTCTGCCCATGCAGAAGGAAGAATTGTAATGTACCAGCTGAAAGGAAAAGCATCCATGTGGTGGGATCAGTTGGTGCAGGTGCAACA
Source organism: Picea mariana (assembly GCA_032191745.1). Classification (NCBI taxonomy): domain Eukaryota; kingdom Viridiplantae; phylum Streptophyta; class Pinopsida; order Pinales; family Pinaceae; genus Picea; species Picea mariana. The sequence goes on along the minus strand of JASDQU010370709.1, from coordinate 152,050 downwards.
CATCAGAGAGAAAGAGGTCACGTGGAAGGAGTTTAAGAGGTATTTCGAGAAGAAATATCTGACCAAAAGATACTATGACAGAAAGATGAAGGAGTTCTTCGAACTCAAGTTGGGCAGCATGACCATTGATGAGTATGAACGAAGTTTTTTGGAACTACTGAAGTATGTTTCGTTCATCAAAGACGAGGCTGTCAAAATTCAGAGGTATCTGAGTGGACTGCCACCTTCTATTGGTGATAAGATTCAATATGACGATCCTAAGAGCATGGAAGAAACCATAAGAAGGGCAAAATTATTATGCGAACAACAAAGAGAAAAGCATACCTTTCGGAAGGCTTGGGATGACCAGAAGAGGTTTAAGAAAGAACAGAGGTAGAAGGGAAACAAGCCTCCCTTTTTCAGGAACAGTCCTTGGGGACAGTCATCTTTTAGAGAGCCCGGGAAAGTTGAAGGGAGTGAGCAGATGCCAAGACCACCACCTATGGAGTGTTGGGGCTGTAAAGGGAATCATAGGTACAGAGACTGCCCCCACATAAAAGATAAAGCGAGAACTGTCCATGCTGTTCAGCAAGCTGAAACAGTGGAGGATATGGGTAGCAGAATGCCGAGGATCTACGCATCCCTAGACAACAAGCAAGCAGAATTTCAATCGCACATGATTGAAGTGGAAGGTATGATCAACAACCAACCACTTGTTATTTTAATTGATTTAGGGGCTAGCCATAGTTATATAGATCCTAGAGTTGTGGAAAGTTTGCATTTAACAAGAAGCAAACATGAAAAGTCTTGGCTAGTGAAGTTGGCCACAGGAACCAAAAGGAAGGTCACTGAATTGGTTAAGTCCTGTTTAGTAGACATGAAAGGAATGAGCACTAAGGCTAAATTGAACATTCTGCCTTTAGGCTCATATGATTGCTTAATTGGGATGGACTGGTTGGACTAGCACCATGCCCTTCTGGATTGCCATAACAAGAGGTTTACATGCCTGAACGAGGAGGGAAATCAGGTAACAGTCCAAGGAATTCCTAGAGCCGTGGCTGTTAGGGAAATCTCAGCCATCCAGCTGAAGAAATGTTACCGGAAAGGCTGTCAATTATTTGCAGCTCAGGTGGAAGAAGTATCCCGAGATTTAGTCTCGAATCTGGAAGACCACGAGGTACTCAAAGAGTTCAAGGACGTATTTCAGGAGGTACCTGGACTACCTCCCAAGAGGGACATCGATTTTTCTATAAATTTGATGCCTAGAGAAGCTCCAGTTTCGAAGGCTCCTTATAGAATGAGTACGCTAGAGATGAAAGAGTTGCAATTGCAGCTCGAAGAGCTACTAAAGAAGGGATACATTCGCCCCAGCGTGTCACCTTGGGGAGCCTCGGTCCTATTCGTGAAGAAGAAAGATGGGACGTTGAGGCTGTGCATTGATTTCCGACAGTTGAATAAGGTAACTGTCAAGAACAAGTATCCTCTGCCAAGGATCGATGATCTTTTTGATCAGTTGAAGGATGCGAGAATATTTTCAAAAATAGATCTCAGATCTGGATATCACCAAGTGAGAATAAATGATGAGGACATTAGCAAGACCACCTTTAGAACAAGGTACGATCATTATGAATCCACAGTGGTGTCGTTTGGACTGACAAATGCACCTGCTGTTTTCATGTGCTTAATGAATGGAGTGTTCAGATATTATTTGGACAAGTTTTTCATAGTCTTCCTGGACGATATCTTGGTGTATTCCAAGATAGAGGAAGAACATGAGCACCACCTGAGAATGGTGCTGCAGGTGTTGAGAGAACACTAGCTATACGCAAAACTGAGCAAGTGCTCATTTTATCAAAGGCAGATTCATTACTTGGGGCACATTATATCAAAGGAAGGGATCGTTGTGGATCCTGAAAAGGTTGAGGCCATTCGAGAATGGTTAGCGCCAAGGAATGTGGCGGAAGTTAGATCTTTTATGGGTCTGGCAGGCTACTATAGAAGGTTTATAGCCGAATTCTCAGGGATAGCTCATTCTATCACTTCCTTGCAAAGGAAGGAGAAGAAGTTCCAGTGGACTGAAGAATGTGAGAGCAGCTTCCAGCGATTGAAGCAGCTGCTAACCAGCGCTCCAATCCTGGAGATTGCAGATCCAAATAAGGATTACGTAGTGTGCACAGATGCGTGTAAGGATGGACTGGGAGGAGTTCTTAGCCAAGAGAGATTTGTAATTTGTTATGAGTCCCGAAAGCTGAAAGAGCATGAAAGGAATTATGCCACTCACGATTTAGAGTTAGCATCAATCGTCCACGCCTTGAGGAAATGGAGACATTACCTCATGGGCAAAAGATTCGAGTTGAGAACAGACCATAACGGTCTGAAGTATTTATTTGATCAGCGGACTTTAAATGCCAGGAAAATAAGAGCGCTGGAGTTTCTGTGCGAATATGACTTTGATATCAAGCATATCAAAGGGAAAGAAAATAAGGTGGCTGATGCACTCAGTAGAAAAGTGCACGAATTACATGCTACAGCCATTAGCATGTACAAGACTAAGATTAAAAACATAATTTTGGAAGCTGCAAATGTTGATTTGCAGTACAGAGGTTTAGTAGCAAAGCTACAGTAGCATGAGAGACCGCAGACCAAGGAAAGTTACACCTTGGGAACTGATGGCTTACTTCTGTATAAAAACAGAGTGTATGTACCCAATGTTCAAGAATTGAAGCTGGCAATTCTAAAAGAAATGCATAACGTGGCTTATGCTGGACATCTTGGATATCAAAAGACTGTGGCAGTAGTCAAAAGCCATTATTTTTGGCCGGGTATGAAAAAGGAAATCATTGAATACATCGTCAGGTGTATGGAGTGCCAGAAGGTTAAGGCTGAGCATAGGCACCCAGCAGGGTTGCTGCAGCCTTTACCCATTCCTGAATGGAAATGGGATGTGGTAACAATGGATTTTATTACCGGACTACCTAGAACAAGCAAGCAGCATGATTCAATCATGGTGGTGGTGGACAAGCTTACTAAAGCTGCCCATTTTATTCCACTGAAAACCACCCACAGGGCAGTTGATGTCGTTGATATCTTTTTAAAAGAAGTTGCACGCTTGCACGGAATTCCTAAGACAATTGTGTCTGATAGGGACCCGAAATTCACCTCGAATTTCTGGAAAGGACTGTTCAAGGGATTCAAAATGAATCTGAACTTTAGTATAACATATCATCCTGAGTCTGATGGTCAGACAGAAAGGGTGAACAGAGTAATAGAAGACATACTGAGAATATATGTGATGGATAAACCATCAAGGTGGGAAGACTACCTGCATTTAGTAGAATTCGCCTACAATAATGGGTATCATACATCGTTGAAGATGAGCCCATTCGAAGCACTTTATGGAAGAAAGTGCAACACACCAGTAAGCTGGGATAATCCAGCTGACAGAGCAGTGATTGGGCCTGAGCTGCTCAAAGAGATGGAAAACCAAATGATAAGGATTAAACAGAATCTGAAAGCTGCCCAGGATAGGCAGAAAAGTTACGCTGACAGTAACAGAACCCATAGAGAATTCAAAGTGAGTGACCATGTTTTCCTGAAAGTGAAGACTAACAGGAGTTCCCTGAAGTTGGGAAGTTGCGCCAAATTGGCAGCAAGATTTTGTGGGCCATTTGAGATCCTGGAAAGGATTGGGCCAGTTGCATACGTGCTTGCATTACCTGCATCTATGACTGTACATAATGTGTTTCATGTTTCACTGCTTAAGAAATATGTACCTGATGCTAATCATGTTATCGATTGGAATGTGATTTAGGTGGAACCAGAAGGTGTCCTGCAAGTGCATCCTGTGCGCATATTGGACAGGAAAAGCAAACAGCTCCG
>JASDQU010370709.1:130217-142096 GCA_032191745.1 Picea mariana | reverse complement strand
TGCGTATGGCCTGTAACCAGTTGTGAAACACTCTCTCCAGACGAGAGGGGTGTTTGAGGTTGGATGAACAGGTGGTTTGGCCTGTGAGTGTCTCTCTCTAGGTGAGAGAGTGCGCAGAGGAAGGAGAGGACTCTTGGAATGAACCCTGTAGTTGCCATAGAGCCAAGAGACTTCCAGTCCGGTCTGTTGCTGTAACCCAAGGCAAGGGAGGTTAGCAGCCGAAGGACTGTCTAGGTGACAGAGAAGGTGTATACTCCTGGGGTGGAACAGGCATGTGGGGAATGAGGGTTTGTGGGCAGTGAGCGTGAGTGGTTCTTGGAAGAGAATTCCTTCCTCGTGACTGTATGTTTTCCCTGTAACCTTAGCCTAGCCTAGGATTCTTTCCTTGGGGTGGAGCTTAGTCCCAGCTCGAGAGTGACCTACTGCTGAGTTGATGAGCAGTGCGTTCTAAGGCTGGGAGGTTTGTGGAAGGCCTGCACCTAGTTGGTGGAATTACCTCAGTTTCAAGATAAGTATAAGCTTATGTTAAATGTTATGTTTTGCATGCCTGTGACGCTTGTATTTTATCATGTATTCTGTTGTGCAGATTAATTATGGTTAATGCCATTCTTAAAAATTAAGATAACAATCATTTATATGACATACTCTGAGTTTAAATGTGTTTCATTTGCTTAAATGCAGGTTGTTTTATAATCCAGAGCGGGTGTTATATTTCCGCGAAGTTTGTTAACCAAAAAAGTGGTGTTACAGACACGCCAATAGTCTATCCTTTGGGACAAAGATTGGCTTTGCAATCTTTGAGTTGTTGTGCTCCAAACCTTCATTTTTTTCCACCTTTTATGTATCTGATAACACCTCTCCTTATTTGCGCTTCCAGATGGAAAATGGGTTGGGTTTTTGTTGCACTATGCTTGGAGATGGCCTATCGCATGGAAGCTGAAGCAACGAAAAGGGACACACTAGTAGTCTATCCTTTGGGAAACAGAGAAGCTGCCCCAAATGAGCTCGATTTCATCCAACAACCCATCTTGCAAGTCCACCTCTATTTGTAACCAGGCCTAACGTCTATTAGTCTTGGATTCCCATCCAGGTTCAAAGCTAATGAATTTTCCAATTATGTTCCCAATTGCAACCAGGATATCTTCGTGCCAAAATGCCAGAGGCAAATTAGGCAGAATAGTCGATACTTTGGAGGGAGAATGAACGTCTCGGGTTGAGTCGAATGAGATGGACCATTCCTTTAGAACTAGGCCCAATGAGCAATGTGTCATCCTCCATGACTGGTGAGCATATCAACCTTAACTACTTTTGTACCTTAGGGATCCGTCCACCTGGCCTCCTAGCTGTCATGGGGAATCTTGGTTTGTGCCTAAGCCCTTCTGGGGATTGGAAAGGAGGCTTGCCACCAAGACAGCCTAAAAGCGATCTACTCTGTTGGCTTGGCCTTGGGCTTCATCGCAACCAAGGGCTTGTAAAGCACAAAAAGCTATACCTCGAGGGTGGAGCCACCATTGATGTACCAACTAGGGTTCAACTTCATCCCCTGGTTGAATATGATGAAAAAACAAAATATTATATTATATAAGAAATTAATATAACTATCATTAATATTATGATAAAAACGAACAAATAAAGAATATGAATATATATAGTTAACTAGAGAAATAAGAAAGAAAACATTTTTTTATAACAAAGTATTATATATGAAATTAATATAACTATTATTAATACTATTATATATGAAATGAATATATATGTTGGACAAACATTTTGGATGAGAATAACTAAATTTTGGGAACTGCGCCATAACAAAGGAAAGAGGAAAAGGCTGGACCAGAGCGCGCGACAAGGGCACACAATTCAGCGCTAAAGCAGTGAAAGGAAACAATTCAACGCTAAAGCACGGAAAAACAATAGTTTAGTGCAAAATTGGGGAAAGCAGTTGATCGACGCTAAAGCAAGAAAAATAGTTATGAGCCACTAGGGTTTTTGGGGGATAAGTTTTTATTAGGGTTTTTAGCCTTAAATTCTATGTATAGATATGTAAAGGGTTGGGGAAGATGAGGTTGGCTGCTAGGAAGAGATTACGCTGAGAGTAAGAGACTAGGTTGCTCATGATTGACGAAGATAATTTATGCAGAGATAGGCTTGCACTGTAGAGCGGCTAGGCAGGTTTGGTGTTTACAATATGATGTATCTTTTGTAAGCGCAGTGCGCAGGTCTGAGATAATTATTGCACGAAGACTAATATAAGAAGCCAATCGTTGTGGACATAGCCCAAGGATTGTGTGAACCACATTAAAATCTTGTGTTTACTGTGCTTGTTGATGTGATTATTTGTGGATGTTATGTTTATGCATGATTAGTATAGATCTGTTTAACATATGATTGGTGCGCAATAATAATGAATGATTCAGTGGCTTGGTTACGTCGTGATCTATATTATACAATTTCTACACACTAGGGTTTAGGGTACTGAATGAATCTTGGATGGGGTAATGTTGCACAATTTTTCTGGTAAAAGTAATGACTGTTAGTTAATGGAAGCCGCACATATGGTTTGTTAACGGATAAGAGGGTGTTAAATAAGGATAATGCGCACAAGGTGAATAAGTATTAATAGTTATGTTGATATTCTCACATCCCCTCATCCCTGTAGAAACTTGGTTCCTCCAGCTCCAGTAGATGCCTTTGGTGAGACTTAATTTGCATGCAGGTGATGCCGAAAGGGCCGATGTCTAAGGGTTTTGTTGGTTGAATAACTTGAACCTAGGGTCTTATGACTGCGCACCAACAAATGGTTCCGTTGTCAGGACCTGGAATCTGTAATTGAGGGAATGTTTTGGAGACTAACTAAGAAAGAGATCCTCGAATGGCTGGAAAGGAAGCAACGAGAATTTTCCTAAAGAGAGAATAGAAACCCTCGGATCAATGACGAACAATGGTTGCAACGGTATGTGTACACAGATCTACATGATATTTTCTTTGGTGAATTTCCGAATCTTTTAGCTAAATGGTTAGAAAGGTTAGTGGAAAACCCTGGAAGATATTGAACTGTAGTTCCGAGGAACTGGACCCCTAAGTTGGTAAGACAATTGAATTCTGTAAGCAATAATATTTCTCGCGCGGTTGATTTCTGGTTGAATAGCATACTAGGGGGTTATATTATAGAATTTGCAGTGGATTATACCTAGTCATATAGTGTCGCAGAAAGGGACTTCTTCAAGAGTTCGTGCGGAAGGTTTCTGAAAGTATTGGGTACCTAGATAAAGATGTTGTTGTGCGAAAAATGTGTGATGACAATGGAATTTGATTGCTAACATAGGGGAACTGGGGGCTAACTAGGGGATGGTCTGAAGGTAGGAAGGAATGAATAAAGAATTGAATAAGGGAGGGAGGGACTGAGAATGCAGAGAAACAAAGTACCGAATAACAGAGGACATACAACTAATTATGAAGGACTGAGACATAAACTGGAAGGTCCCATTAGATGAACAAGAAACAAAAACACAAGATCTTGAGATTGAGGAAGTACAAGGGCTAGGAAACGACGCAAGAAAGAAGAGGAAAGATGCAGAGATAGAGATAGGCAAATCAGTGTCGCATCGGAAGAAGCGGAAAGCGAAGAAAGACAGAAGTCCACTGGCACTGACAGAAGATGACTTCGAGAGGTTTGGGGAGAAAGTTAAGGAGATCACCGATGACGTGTTTCAACATGCGGTAGAGCAACAAGAAGGATTGAACTAAAAGATACAGGAAAAAAAGATACAGGAAGAAATGACTGTGTTGCACCAGTTGATGGAAGCAACCAGGATAACCACTGTGCAATAAACAATTGAAGGACCAAAAACAAGCATAGCAAGGCCAGAAGAGGCAAAACTGACAGCCCCTCATACATTAGAGGTATCGGGGGAGTGCGGAACAATTAAGTTGGCACCAGGGGTGATTGTGTTCCCATCAGAGGAAATGCAGGAGCAAGTGTGTGCACTAAGTCACTTTGACTTAGTCTTATCACAGATACCAGGAGAAATGTTGCAAGGGTTGCAAGCTAGCATAACGTAATAATTGAAACGATGCATAGCTAAAACATCTGATTATTTGGCTAAGGCCACAACAGAGATTGCAAGCATGCATATTGACTACAAAAAAAATGAACAGGAAAGGGATGCCGCTGCGCAGAAGGAAGAACATGTGAATCAAGCGTTGACAAGGTTTACAAAGAGATCTCGAAGGTACCAATGGAGGTGGATACTCTATTGGAATATCAGGTAGCGAAGATCAACGAAGCCATTCAAGGCTTCCACACGAAAATTGTTGAGTTAGAAGAACAAATGACACCAAGCACACCTATAGAAGAAAGAGACCAAAGGGAGAAGACAACAAGCACCGCCGTGGAAGGTATCAAGACTTTGGAAGCATAATGTGCTAAGTTGTATGAAGACAACACAAAAGTTTGGAATCCGTTGTTGGAGGATGTCGAATTACAGAATATTGAGCAGAGAATTCAAACTGCGTAGGGGAAGGATCAAACATCAAGAATTTACGACTAACCGAGAAGATGACGACAATGCAAGAGAGTAAGAAACTATATGCTGAGATGAACCAATTGAGGGTCGAGCAACAAGCTCGCATGCTACATATAGAGACGCTACAGGAAGAAACATTAAAAGTGTTGGACATGGTATTATGTTGTTGGCGCATTGATGTCAAGAATATCAATATGGTATTGTGATTATATGTCTTTGAGATCCTAAAGCTCAGGAGAGATAACCTAGAAGGTTGCGCAGAAGACATAGCGTGAGGTGCAAAGGAATCCTGTATAAACCTAAAGCTTAGAAGAGATAGCCTTCTGATTGGATAAAGACAGTGCATATAGGAGCACATTGACACAAAGCTCAGAAGGAAGAACGTTAATCGAAGCTCAAAAGATATGGCGCATTTGAAGTAACACATGAGACAGAGTTCTGCGAGTGAAGAAATCCTTTTGTAAAGGATCGAGTTATAAGAACAATTCATTCTTAGTTCAAGACAATCCAGGATCGTTAGATCGAGGTGAAGTCAGAGGTTGGGAAGGATTAAATCTCAACAGTTAGATTAGCATTATGGACCGTTGGATCAAGTAGCGGATAAATTACTTTGCCACTTCACCACTTCGACAATTATTGGAGATAAGGAAGAATCCACGAAATCTCGAAGTCACGAAATAATGCCTACCGTCGATTAGGAAGGAGATTTGAATGGTTTCACAGTTGTTAGATCAAGATTTGATCTAGAGTTAAGCATTGACCTTCAATATGGAATGGAAATGTTGAAATCGTCAAATCACACGAAAGGAAAGAAGGTGGTCAACTTCGACGCTGACCACTTTGGCGAAAAAGAGTCTAAAACATGTAAATTTACCCAAAGGCTGAAGCCCCAAAGTCATGAACTCTCGTCGACTGTCGGATCAGAGGAAGTGCAGGGAAATCTTGTCAACCATTGATCTGGAATGAATATTGAAACCCTTAGATCACGCTAAAAGGAAGGTGGTCAACTTCGACATTGACCTACTCTGGCGATAAGAAGCTCAAATAAACTAAGAAATCCCGTACTTCAGAGCCCCGGAGTTAACAAAAGACGTCGATCAAGACAAGAAAAGATCTACGGTGATAGATCTATTCGGCACTTCGATAATGATCGAAGGATGGTATAAAAGTGTCAAAACCCCCGAAGCCACGAAGTCCCGAAGCAACGACAACCGTCATATCAATAAGAAACTTCAGATGAACCTATGACCGTTAGATCCAGGAGGAAGACATGTGACACATCGGTAGGCCCACGTTAGTAGGACCATGTCAGCAATAGATGACACATGGCCTGATCAGATGATGACAAGTGTCAAAATACATATGGCACATAAGGTTCGTGAAAGTCACAAATCAAGGTGACATGTGGTAGCCACTCAGCTAGTGCCACGTCAACAGTGACGTTAGCAAGCCACGTCACTATAGGACTACATCCTCCAGAGATGTTCAGCTTCACCTACCAGGAAACATACCTAAAGTGTTGAAGGTCGAAGCACAAATTAACATTTGGCCGTTGATCTAAGATCCTACAGAATATTTTTTGACCGTTCGATCAAGTATAGTGGAAGGGTAGAGTAAGCGTGAATCACGAAGTAACGCTAACTGTTGATCTACTTCGGGAGCGTTCTCGACCGATGATCAAGCATAGTGGAAGGATAGCGTAAGAGGAGGTGTTAACTAACAACAATCGGTCACCATATCTTTATGACTTATTCGGTAGGTAAACACTCTGAAGTGATTGAACTACTTCAGAGTTCAAGTAACCCGGAGTCGCGAATAGTCGAATCCCCGGAGAGCGGGAGCTCTGTTTTTGCCTAAGTCTACGGTCCTAGATCCTGGACATGTGAAGGTTATCAAGCAGGGAGTGCTGATACACCCTTCGGTGGAATTTGCTCCGGAAGAGTTGGAAGACTGCAAAGGTTGGAGTCCTAAAACGTCAAAATCCCGAAGTGAACGAGAACTGTCCACTCCACTGCATATTAAGTCCTGACCGTCGATTTGTTTGAAGCCTTTAGATAAGCCAAGATTGTCCATCCAACGGAAGATTAAATATTGATCGTCTGATCTGTTAGTGAATACAATATACACACTTCGACGAAATGTACTCCGGGAGGATTGAATGACTACAAAGGCCGGATGTCTCGAAGGACGAAGTACCGGAGAATCTGGTTCCAACACCGGTCATGTGATAAGGTAAAGAAGCTAAAGGGGCTAGAAGTAAATAATCCCTCAGACACTGGAATATGGTCCCATGTAGAATAATAAGGGAGAAAGGAGAAAAACACTAACAGAATAACGTGTGAAATAGATAAGCCCGTGGTTTTGAGCTCGCGGTCACAAAGGAAAGTGGTTGAAGGGAGCACCTATTGATTAAGTCTCAAAATCACAACAATTCGAGATCTATAGACTAATGAGTTGATACACAGTCATGATAATAGAAGAGTTAAATCATGAGCATTATGAATAAAGAAATAAAAAAGAAAAATGATATTATTTAAAGTTTAATATTATCATTTAATGAAGAGGTGCAATGGTTTAAAGTTCAAATAAAAGGACACAATGCTTCAAAACTCACACCAGTTGGAAGACTATATAAACAAGAAAAAATGGTGAGAAGAAAGTGCCTCTGCAGTTTAGATCACAAGATCAAAGCATAAGTAGAGTCCAAGAAGGAAAGTTGAAGATACTTATGCAGTGAGGGTGGAAGGGAGGAGCAAGGAAGGATTCATATCCTTTACTAAGTAAAGTGTGAAAATAAGGGAGTTGGTGCTTCTTAGGGTTGGTTCCCTAAAAACAAGGGATTTGGTGCTTTCTAGGGTTGGTGCCCTCAAGAAGGGGATTTGTGTCTCGAAGAGTCGGTGCTCTAAAGAGGATTGGTGTGCTTTACAAACACAAGATTATTCTTTATAAACTTTGTAATGCTTGTTGAAGTATACTTATATAATTGATTGTTTAAATACAAAGTCCATTGTTGATCAATAGTGATGATAATTAGAATAACAAATTAATTACTAATTGTTTAAAAAAGTTAATACTGATTCACAACCCCCCCCCCTTAGTATTTCCAACAAAAAGTTACAAAGGATATATCAGAAGCACATCACAGGATCAAACAAGTAGTGGAACAAGCTAAAGAAAAAAAACAGACTCATATCACTGCAGAAATAGTAGAAACAATTTTGTCAAACGAAACAGAGGTCAAGGAGAAGACCATTACAACAAAGGAAATTCTTGAAAAATTCAAGGAGAAGTTGAAAAAGGCTTAAGTGGCTCGAGACGAGCCACAAGTGATTGTTGGGGACCTGTTAGATAGGCATTTTGGATGAGAATAACTAAATTTTGGGAATTGTGCCATAGTAGAGGAAAGAGGAAAAACCAAGACCAAAGCGCACGACAAGGGCGCATAGTTCAACGCTAAAGCAAGGAAACATAGTGATTCAACACTAAAGTAGGGAAAGGCAACAATTCAATGCTAAGGCGGGGAAAAACAATAGTTCAACGCAAAACAGGAAAAGCAACAGATCGACAATAAAGTAGGAAAAATGGTTATGACTCGTTAGGGTTTTGGGGGGATAAGTTGTTATTAGGGTTTTTCGCCCTAAATTCTATGTATAAATATGTAAAGGGTTGGGGAAGATGAGGTTGGTTGCTACAAGGAGATTAGGCTTATTGTAAGAGAGTAGGTTGCTCATGATTGATGAAGAGAGTTTATACAGAGATAGGCTTGCACTACAGAGCGGCTAGGGAGGTTTGGGGTTTATAATATGATGTATCTTTTGTAAGCGTAGTGCATAGGTTTGAGATGATTATTGTACGAAGACTAATATAAGAAGCCAGTCATTGTGGACATAGCCCAAGGATTGGGTGAACCACATTAAAATCTTGTGTTTACTATGTCTGTTGATGTGATTATTTGTGGATGTTATGTTTATGCATGATTAGTATAGATTTGTTTAACATATGATTGATGTGCAATAATAATGAATGCTTTAGTGGCTTGGTTACATCGTGATCTATATTATACAGTTTTTGCACACTAAGGTTTACGACATTGAATGAATCTTGGATGGGATAATGTTGCACAATTGTTCTGGTAAAAGTAATGATTGTTAGTTAATGGAAGCCACACATAGGGTTTGTTAATGAATAAGAGGATGTTAAATAAGGATAATGCACACTTGGTGAATAAGTATTAATAGTTATGTTGATATCTTCACATCTCCTCATCCCTGTAGAAACTTGGTTCCTGCAGCCCCACTAGATGCATCAAGTGAGACTTCACTTGCATGTAGGTGATGCCGAAAGGGTTAGTGTTTAAAGGTTTTGTTGGTTGAATAACTTAAACCTAAGATCTTATCATTGCACGCCAACTATAACTATCATTGATATTATGGTAAAAAAAAAACAAATAAAGAATATGAATATATATGGTTAACTAGAGAGAAACAACAAACAAAAAATTGGGAAAGAAAGAAACAAATAAGAACATTTTTTTAACCTTTTAAGTTTACGCTAGCATCTATGTTTGAAAACTCCATTACCCTCTCTTTTACAAAGACTTTGCTTAGGTTACACATCATAAATTTGAGATAGGATTATAATATTTATAACCTTTCTAAAGTTTATTGAATTTATAATAGTTAATTTCTTATAATAAAATATTTTCTTGAGATAGGATTATAATATTTACAAGCTTTTTAAAGTTTATTAAATTTATGATAAAATATTTTCTTGTGAGAGGATTATAATATTTACAAGCTTTTTAAAGTTTATTGAATTTATAATAGTTATAAAATTTTATCCTAAATAATTTTATGTTGATTATTTTTAATTGATTTTTAATAAAATATTTATTTTTTAAAAATTATTTTCCAATTTTGTATTGATTTTTAAGGAAAAAAATAAAAGATTAAAAATAAATAATTGGAAATAAAAATATGTTTAAATGTTGACAATGTTTTTTAATTTTTATGGAATAATATCTTACAAAATGGGTTTTAATATTTTAATGATGGATGGTGACCCGATGGACCTACTCATTTCCCTCTTCCACATCTAGGGATTCAACCCTAGATGCCACAACTTTCTCTAGCTCCATCCATGGATTCGAGCTAAACTTGATCTAGTTCACCCAATTAGGGTTTGAAGACTTTATTCTTGGATTGTGTCAGCTCATCTCCCACCATACATAACCCAAAGTGCACTACAATCAATAAGACTCCTTCTGTGATCTTGTTTCGTCTCCAAGAACACATGAATTCACCTAGTGCTTTCTAGGTCACATTTATATGGAAAAGGAAACCTCTATTCCCACCACTTTCATGGTCAAGGAAGTTAAATGCCAACTTGATTTCTACCAGGAGCACAGACTCAACTATTGATTTGTTGGCTTATGGCTTCATTTGGTGGATTTGAATATACTCACAACCCTTTTTATTAGAAGAGGCTTATATTTATCTTATGTATGAGGGCTTCTTTATTTTATAATTTGATGCAGTTATTGATAGGGACATTATTTTCCAATTTAGGTATTGGCTTTGGGACTTTGTTGGCCATTTCATGAAGCCCTGGTATTGAATCTTTGATCCCTTTGTGGATTACTTATCTTCAGTGCCCCTGCAAGTAAGTCTCCCAATTCTGGCCTCTAGAGACTCTATCCAACATTGAAAATGGCATTAGAAACTTTTACTACTACATCCCTGAAAAGACAAAAAGGAAATGCATGATCCTTGTGAGTATTTGTGTTGAAATGGATGTCTCCAAAGACCTCCCTGAAGAAGTCTAGCTAGATGTAGGTGATAATGTATAGAAACATAAACGAGACTATATGAATGTTAACTTTCCTTACAGTTTTTGTTTCGAGGTTGGGCACATGAAATCCTCTTTCCTTAAATGAAAATCCATACCTAATTTTAGGAAAGTGAAGCATGAAGGATTTTTTTCCTAAAAGAAATAAAATCGGAAGCCTATAACATGATGGAATGGTGCTAAGGTGAACCACTTGCTGATATTAATTGAGAGCTTTGTAGAAAAAGCCACTTTGGATCTAATCCAAGAAAAGGGAAATCTAGAAGCATCGCACAAATCCCCATTGATATGGGAGATCTTACCCCCCAGAGAGATCCCTGCAACCTAGGGAAGAATAGACCTACGTAGAAGAGATAATCTGCTATACATGAAGAAATCAAGATTGTGGCGGTAAACATAGAAGAGATAACTTGCTATACATGAAGAAATCAATACTCTAATGGGAAATCCAATGACCACTCCAAGAAGTGCAAATAGCCTTATGGAGGAAGAAGAAGCGACTTCCATCTGCTATCTATATACTGTGCCTAAGAACAATAAGGAGTTTGGACTTAAGCGGCTAACAAGAAATCCAAAAAGCAAGATAAACTTGTAATTGAATACCTATCTTGATCCTAAACAAAAAAATTAGTATAGAATGTTATGTCGAATAATATTGTTATTATCTCACTTTATCAAACAATATACTTATAGATTGCAAAGCAATAATGAAATTGACATGCCACCATAGTATATAGGTGTATTATTATCAATGGATCCCAGGTCATGTGGCCATGTCTTCCAAGAATCAGTTACTTTTTGTAAAACATTCATATGATTTCACTACAACTCTTTTATTAATTCAAATTCTAATCTTTTTCATAAAAAGAAAAGGATAATGTTTGTATTTTCAAACTATTTAATTTATATTTTTATTAAATAATTGATAATCAAATTATATTTATAATTTTTTTTATGTATGTGAACTATATTTTATTGATTTGTTGATACATCGTTTATTTATACATTAATACATTTTTGACAAATAAAATTTATAGATAGAAAATTATTTTTTATGATTATAAGATATTTATAAAAAAATAATGTTAAGAAATGTTTTTGAAAATATATGAATATTTTTTTCAATAAATAAATAAATTTAAACATAAATAATGACAATGGTGATTGTTATTGTCCATTGAAATTAACTTTGGTATATCAGTCCTCAAGAAAAATGGTAAGAAATTAATGAGTTTGCTTTAATTTTTTTTTTTTTTTTTGAAAATATTAAAGAAAAGCGTTCCTAAATCTTCATAGTTTTGATGAGTTAATATTTTGAAATTAGACCAAATATGGATGTACAAAGGACATTTTGAGAGAAAGTGTTTTTTATCCTAAAACTTCTTAATACCATAAAGATGACGAATTCTTTCATCCCATAACATTCTAGGAATTGTCCAACATCCTATTTCACTATATAAAATATGTATACTCCACATATAAATTGTTGGATTACTGAGAGGGGGG
>JASDQU010370709.1:97414-123517 GCA_032191745.1 Picea mariana | reverse complement strand
ATATATATATATATATATATATATATATATATATATATATATATATATATATATATATATATATATATATGAGGAAGATGTGTAATTCTTTCGTACTCGACATAGAGTACGTGGCATTTAGAAAAAATATTTTAATGTCCACTATAAATAAAATATTTCAATGTCCTTCAATAAAATATTTTTATATAAACTTTATTTCAATGTCGACCTTTAGTAAAATATTTTATATTATATAAAGTAATTAAAAGTAAAAAAGTTCCTAACTCAAATTATATTTGTTAATAATTGCAAAGTGGTTTTGTTCATCTAGGGTCCACTCTCCAACCTCGTGATGTTATCCTTGTGCGATGCAATGGTGGCTAGGGTTTATCCCTAATTACTCATAGAGGCCTTTCTCTTGTAAGATCGACATATTGGTACCTGAACTTGGATGTTTTTTTTCATCGCGTCACCAGATCCTCTATGGTGGCGGTGGCGCCCTCTTCTACATTTGATGTTGTTGGTTAAATAAGTCATGAGGAAACTAAGATCAGGCCCTCTAGAGTGCCACTTGTGGGTGCTAACAAGGGCTCAATCAATGGACAAAGCAATCTCAACCATTTCCCTTCTGGAAATCTAGGTGGATCTTCCTTCAAAGATGTAGTAAAGAATGATGCCATTGCTTGTCCTCCTTCCTTGAATCATTTTTTGGTGTAGGAGGCTCCGACTTTATCTATTCCCATGGTATAAGATGCTATAGATTAAGCAAACTTTTACAGTATCAATCACTTAGTGTTCCCTTTTAATGGTCTTTGGCCTCGATTAGTTTCTCTACATAATTGGATCTCAAGTTCTCAGAAGCCCGAGATAACAGAAGAGGATTTCATTTACCCCTATGCAAAGAGGTATTTCATTGTTGAGTTTGATCTAGTGGAAGACAGGGATTTGATCCTAGATTGAGGACCTTGGTTTTAGGGTAATTCAGGTTTATGCATGAACCTTTGGACTCCCTCATTTGATCTAATGACAAACAATTTAACCTCGGATCTTGTTTGGGTTAGAATCCCAATTTTTCCCTTTCATATTTTGGGTTTACCCTCTCTTCGAGCCATTCATAAAGCCCTTGGAAGATTCTATTCTATAAGTCTAGAAACAAAGAGCCACAACATCTCAACATATGTTCAAATATGCGTGGAAATGAATTTTAGCAAAGGGTTTTCAGCATGAATAATTTTGACAGGGAGAAACTAGTCCTAGACATAGAAGTTGGATTATGAAAATGTTTCTTTACACTATAGAGCTTTCTTTGAAACACAGAATTTTGCAGTACACTGCCAAAAAGAGCCAAAGAAAGTTAGAAAGCACGGATGTAAATCAATTTGTTGGGTTGGCTCTAAGGAAGATCATCAATTAATCAACAAGGAAGATGCAATTGAATTGGACCCACCCAAAGAGGAGTCCAACGAGGTTTTAAAGAAAACCAGTGGAACACCACCAACATAAGATCCTATGTCACAAAAGGAGACGACATCACAACAAGACCTTGTGTTACAACTAGGATTGACACCACAGGGTACGGTGAAAGAAGAATATGCTTTTCCTCTAGATCCATATTAGGAAACAAATCTACCACTTAGTGCTTAGCCAATGATGAGTTGGGTGAATCAAGCTGAAGAAGACGAGACACTAGAACAATTATAACCTATAGATCAAGACAAATTGGAACCAAAGAGAACAACAAGGACTTTATCAAATGTAAAATGAGTTTGGATGACAATAGTAAAGAAGAAAAACCTACTCTAATAACAGAACCAATTGTGACAAGAAGTCAGGCACACAATCCAATTTAGTCATGCATTGCTTATATATTTTGTTATGTAAGCAATTTGTCAGAATCCATTCATATAAGAAATATTGGGATGTAGTTCTACTAGGAATTTGATAGATAATGATAGAGAATTTTAAAACTTGGTTGTTAGCCTCAACAACAACGTTTGACAATTATCTTCTATGTATTTGCACGTCAAAGAGTACTGCTACAACACTTCTATAATACAAATATATTCATTTATATTAAAAAAAGTAAGAAATTCATTATTCCTCTAATACCAGTATGAGGGACATGTGTAATTCTTTCAATACTTAGCATGGAGTCAACAAGTGGTCTTTAAAAAAATATTTCAACAATGATCACAAAACAAATTCCAATGTCCACCTTAAGTAAAATATTTCAATATCAACTATCTCTCTCTCTCTCTCTCTCTCTCTCTCTCTCTCTCTCTCTCTATATATATATATATATATATATATATATATATATATATATATATTGGTTTTTTTTTCTTCGGAAAAAAAACGTAAATTTTATTCATCTAAAGAGAAAAAATTACATTATGTATAGTACATGGAGCCTCCATGTCTTTGTTGTATCCCGTAGGCATAAAAGAAGATCATAACATAAAAACCCCAGAGAAGGAGTTCCGAGCTGTTCCTTTACAAAAAATAAATGACAACAATATAATGATACATATTAGAAGATCTGTCTGTGAAATGCCAAAATCTGAAAATCAACAGGAAAACTGTAATTTTTGAGGGTTGCATCAATGTCACCAGGACGTCCTTGAAATATCTGTTATATGGTTGAAAGCAAAAAAACAAGAAGCTTATATTTCCAAAAAATCAAACATTTCTCTAAATAGGAGCGGGGAAACCCTCCATAAAATACTTGTGGAAGCACTGAGAAGACTCCCCATCTATGACCTCCTCGACCTGCCACTTTCCGATATCCAACCGAAATCCTACTTTAGATAAGCAGTTTGCCTCTTGGTTCTTCTCCCTGAAAACATGTTAGATACTGATCAACTCAAAAGAGGTCATTAATTTGTGTACTTCATCAAGAATAGAAAGAATTTGTAGATTGAGGCAACGTTGTGACTTGTTTTCCCAATTAATGGTTACCATTGAATCTCCCATGACCTGAATCTCATTCAACCTTTTTTCAGTAGAAAATAAAAGAAGTAGTTTTAAGGACAAGAGCTTAGCATGGTTTTTGGTTCCTTGTCCAAAACCCATTGTCATCTTAAAAATATGAGACTATGATAAGTATAGTATATCCCCCCTCCTGCACATGCCTGATTATTGTTTTGAGAAGAAACATCAAAAAAATCCCAAGGAATAGACTTGTCGATCTGAGTCTCACTGATAGATCTCGGAGGAGGACCTTCTTTTTCTTATGGGAAGTAAGAGAGGATACTGACAACTTGAGTTGCAATACGGTCTGGTGTGGATAGCATGTCGTTGAATATGGAATTGTTCCTTTCCAACCAGGGTCCCCAACAAAAAATTAGGGGTAAGGATTTTTTTCTTCTATTTGAAGGGTTGGAGACCTAAGATTTCCAGGCCTACTCCACAAACGACCCCCTCTAGTCACAAGGTTAGAGAAAAGATGAGGAAGCCTCCTTCCAAATCTAGGTAACAAAGGGAAAATTTAAAAAAAGATGTTGTGTAGACTCATCGTTGGATTTACAAAGAGAGAACTAACCCGAGCCTTGAAATTGTCTACGTTTCATCTTGTCCTAGGTTGAAATCTTATTCATTATGACACACCACATTAAAATGCACAATTTTATCCCCGGATGGGTTGACATGCGGCGAGGCCTTGCCACATGGCTCAGCATCAAGCCACAACTTAAATCCTGTAGGTCGCTCCCCATCCCTTTCGTATTTACGATGGTAGCCGACCATTACAGCCGCTATACGGAGGGGGGACTTCTCCCTCGTGCGAATGCACTCGCTCAGCCAACATTCAATATGACAGGGTTAATGGGAAGCCATGCGAAGCCGACATTTGATAATTCGGAAGTTGGAGAGCCTGGACAGACCTGGTTCACTCTTGTTTTGGACCTCCCCACCGGTTGGGAGCTTTGGTGCAGTTCTGGTTCACTCTCATTTTGGTGCATTCTCATTTTGGCTCATTCTTTCTGTATCTTTATCCACCCCTCATCAACAATGAAAAGGAAGCGAGGTAGGCCTCGCCGAGGCTCGGCCTAGTACACCCACAAAGAGCAGAGGCAAAGGAGGAAGAACCTGGAGCACACTCTGTCAATGGCGACTTCCATTCTCTGGCAGAGAGCTCAAGCCGACCAATTGGCACTCCATGCCATTATCGTTGAGCCTGGGACAGAGCGTAGCATGCCCACCATGGCAATTGAGCCCGGAAGCTGTCTGAAGGAAGGCGCTGCGGACGAGTTTCCAACCTGTTATGTTGAGGAAACGCCGTACCTGGAGGATTTAACAACCACCCTGGAACCCCAAGCCACGATGCATGAATTATAGGCTGGGATCAGTCCTAAGGGAGAGCCGACAGATGATTTCCCAATTTTCATTGTGGAAGAGATACCATGGACGGATGACTATAGCCCCACCAGCCATGCTGAGAAGGAAACGAATGAGGACGAGGCTCGGGACAATGCATGCGCAGAAAGGAATGTGGGCGAGACCATAGCAGGGATGAATGTGTATGCGACCAGCGCAGGACTAAACGTGATCGAGGCCAGAGCAGGGATGAACGTGGAAGTGGGGAACGAAACCTTCGACGAGGTAGGAAATAATGACTTGCATGGTCCTCTCCTCTGTGCAGAGCATTTGGCTCTGGTGTTCGAACTCCGAGGCCACATGGCGGACCAAGAGCATAGAGCCCTCCTCATGGGACAGCGTCTGGACTTGCTCCTTGATGCGTACTCCAACACTCCAGCAAAGAGAAAATGTCCATTGTGTGTGCAGTCGTTCGCCATCCCAGCCAGATCCACATGGTAGAAAGGCAATGGTGACAAGTCACTGGGTATCTAAGTTCTCTTATGCTAGTTTGTTTTCTGTTTAATCATGTTGTTGTTAAATGTAAACTCAAACTATGGCCATCTGTCATAGTTTCCTTCGGGCAGGACAGAGGGAAAAACAGTTTCAGCTTATCCTCCTAGACTCATTTCACTCCAAACTATGCTGGTTTCCGGTAAAACGACAACATTTTTGGTGGCTCAGGACGACCATATCTCTGTGTATTTTGTCAATGTTTCTCTGTTAACTTAATATAGCAGGTACTATCTTTTTTACTTAAAAAAAAAAGAAAATGTGCAATTTTATGGGGCAACAAACTTTCCACAATCTCTGCCACTACCAAAGGGTCTCCCTTAAGTGTTGTTCAATGTTTAAATGAATGTATCCTAATTTTGGAGAGTATTTCCATAAGGGGGCATATTTCCAAACCAAATCATCCTCCCGATCCATGATTCTAATATGAATGGATTTTAACGCTCGCGTATAATCTCTCCATAGTATAGTCACCTCCCCATCCAAACCAACCGCGTTAGGCCCTAACCATTCTTGAATCGAGATTGAGGTTCTCTCAATATCAACTACTTGATTTGAATGGAATATGCCCTAATTGTGTAATACCTAATTCAATGCTTGGGGTAGTAGATGGGTTCTACCATTCCCCGACCAAGGATCGAATCCAATACGCACCTGTGAACAATTCCCTACCCTCCAAGAAAGGTCATCTCCGATCACATTAAAAGAATTTAAAATTTCTTTCCAAACAGTGGAGCACATTTTTGTACCTTTTTTTGGAGACCCAATCCAATTGAGAATGGAGAGGGGTGCAATATATTTCTATGTGACAACATTTGTCCACAAACTTTTGGATGAAATCAACCTCCAAACAAATTTTTCTGCAAGAGCCTTAGAGAAAAGGAAGATATTTTGAGTACCCAACCTCCCAAGGCCTTTGGAATGGCTAGAGCTTCCTACTTTACCCAAGGAAATACAAACGTATCTTGGGATTCTGCCCACAAAAATTTAAAGCATATCCTCGAGGACCTCTTTTGGAATCCAAGCTAATGACATCCAACAAACCGAGATTTCTTCCAATAACGACTTTACTAGAACCAATTGGCCCACTTTGGAGAGCCAACAAAGGCACCATATCTTAAGTCTCTTTTCTATTTTTGCTACTATCCATTGCAAGTCAATTTTTTGATAACAATTTGGCTTTAGTTGGAAACGTAAATGTTTCAGACCCAAATCCAACTCTCTGACTTGGAACGGAAAAAAGGATTTGTAGCAGATTACCTCTTCCTCCTCCATCTTGTTAACTGAGATAGTGCTCTTTCCTTCATTAATTTGCATTCTCGTCACTCTAGAGAAAATCTCTATTATATTTTTCAGGGCTTCGACATCGTCCCGCTGGCCATCATAAAAGATTAGGACGCCATCAATAAAAAGAAAACGTGAAAGATAAAGAGTAGGAGCAATTTGAATACCCCAGAAGGAGCCATGAGACTTGGCATCACTTATGGAACGACTGAGTCCTTAGGCCACTAGAATAAATAAAAGAGGCGATAATGGGCATCCCTATCACAGTCCCCTACCATCCCTGAAAAAAGGGGAAGAAAATCCATTTATGAGTACAACAAAAGAGGTGGAGGTGACATAACTCATGACCCAATTTATGAAAGGCACTTCAAATCCCACATGGGTGAGGAGCATCCGAATATATATCCAGTTTACTCTGTTGCATTCCTTTGAAAGGTCGATTTTGACCACTGCTCCTTTCAACTTTTTTGTCTTAATATTGTGCAATACTTCTTGTGCTATGCCTATGGCCTCATGAATTTGTCATCCTTCCAAAAAACCAAATTGCTCCTTAGAGATGACAGAGGATAGTATGGGATTTATCCTTTTTGCGATGACTTTTGCCACAATTTTCTAGATGCAGTTGCATAAAGAGATTGGTTGAAACTCCTCAAAGGATTGAGGGGAGTTTGATTTCAGGATAAGGGAAATAAAGGTTGAATTTAAAGGATCATGCATATACCCTTCCTTTCTCGATTACTCCACCACCTTTAAGATATCATTACTGATCCAGATTTATGAGCGGAACGAAATGAAAACATAAAATTATAATATTAAAATAGAGGCACAATGAATAATAACAAAGATACAATACAACTTGACTTATATTAAATAAGAAATATGTTGAAACTGTAAAATGCAGATTGAAAACAAGCTTGCTAGAATGGTGGAAGCTTATCTATGAGAAGAGATGTGATGACTATGCTCATCGCAATAAGATGAGTACAATGAGGGTCTAAAGGATTTTTTACAATAAACATGAATGCCAAAACCCTAGACATCCAAAAACCTAACCCTAGGAGACGAAGCTCAAAATTCATGTGGGCCCCGTTGGGGTAATTTAGTACATCAACTTCCTGGGGTTGTAACTTTTTCATATGATCTCCATTTAGGGCACACGATAGCTCGTTGGAAACATCTTGACAAGGAGATTCATTTCATAGGCTCAATCAAATCATTTTATTATTATTGAGATACCTGATCGTGAAAAAACATTTTTTAGGCCCCCAAAATTGCTTGAGAAGTCTGAGACCCGAAAAACTACTAAAAATAGTAAGTTGAAAAAAAATTGTTTTGAGCCAGTTGGAATAGGTGGGTGGCCACCGAGATCCTCCTCGATCAATCCTCCCTCCTTAGGAAGTAATGGTATCCGTTGCGTTGATTTCCCCCATCAAATGAGGAAATTTCTGTTGAATTTGGCCCTGAGCATGGGGTCTTCACTCAGTAAACATGTGACATAGCACATTAATTCGTGATATATTAAAGAATAACCCTAATTTAACTAGATATTGATAAATTTCTCTCAAAATAATTTTTTTGAACCCCCATCCCAATATATATTTCCAATAAAATTAACCCCTATTTTTACTAGATAGTCCTTTTTATACCCCCCTGATACCTATGAACCCCTTGATACCCCACATCCCCCCTCTGATACCTATAAACCCCTTGATACCCCACATCCCCCCCCCCAATACCTACAATATATTGAATTTGTTTTTCTCAATTTAAAAACCCCCTTTGTGAATGAACATGATATTGGTCAACAAGGTGAAGCCCCTGTGGCCCTAAGTGAGCCACTTGCCTTGGTGCATGAGCTACCCTACTTTGAGAACCCGATAAATATGGATCCTCTGTTGGCGAATTTCCTTGACCTATATGTCCACAATCTGATCAATGGATGCATGTTCCATGCATTCAGGGTTGATCTTTGTTGGTCTGCTATCTCCAAGGTGTCCAATAATGGTGGAAAATAAGGCTGAAGGAGGTCCACATTGAACACTTGGTGCAAGCCAAGGAAGGGGGGAAGGTTGAGGTCAAAACCATTGTCACCCACAGCTTTGGTGATGGTTTAAGGTCCATAATAGAGTGTATGAAGATTTCAATAAGGACATGTAAGGCGTTCTTTCTGCAAGTGCAAGCAAACTTTGTCTCCCACCTGAAACTGGTGTGGCACCTGGTGTTGATCATGGCACTGCTTGTACTTGGCATTGGACTTCTACAAAATATCTTGAACGTGTTTGCGGATGTGCTGGATCCACTCAATGAATCAGGTGGATTAGTCAGCTTCATTTGGAGCATGTGACGAGTATGGTTGGGTGGCCGCAAGAGGTAATGCAGCATCAATGGGACCCAATGGTTGAAATCTCAAACCCACCTGAAAGGGGATGTGGTCAGTTGAGCTATGTATGGCTCTATTGTAGTTGTGTTGAACATAGGGAAGAAACTCATCCCATGTGTGGGGGTGTTTAGAATTGTACATGCGTAGGATGTGCACGATCATCCGGTTGATGACCTCAGTTTGGACATCTGTCTGGGGGTGGAAGGCAATGGATTTGGTGAGCTTGGTGTCCAACACTGACCAGAGGTTCGATCAAAAGGTGTTGAGGAACTGGCTATCCCAATCTGAGATAATGGTTTTTGGGATCCCAAAGTGTACCCACACTCATTCAAATAAGATCTTGGCAATGGCCTCCACTGTGATGCTCTTATTGGAGGCGACCATAATCGCCATCTTGGAAAACCAATCAACAACCACAAAACACAATCATTTCTCTGCTTGGTGGACTAAAGGCCCAACATTTAGTCCATTGAGATGGATTCCCAGGACCTGTCACCCAGGACCTGTCAGGAGTAGGAAGAGGAGTGTACAAGCCTTGTTTCTTAGTGGCCAGTTTGGCAATAGCATAGGCGATGCAGGACCGGATATACTTGTTGACATCCTATCAAAGTTTCAGCCAGTAGAAATGTCGTTGCAGCACTATCACTGTATTTTACATGCCGAAATGTCCTGCCACCCGACTGTAGTGAGATTCCCAAATCATCTTCTCTCACTCGCTTGATGGAATGCAGATATGGCCCAAATGGAACAACAACCACTTCTGAAGATGGAACTTAGTGACAAGTATGTTTGAGCCTAACATCTGGTAGGTGTTGGTGAAGTCAGGATCTGTCTCATAGAGGTGGGGCCATCCTGAGGCCTCGTGGTCACAAGAGTCTAGCACCATGGTGAGTGTCGTGATTGGAGGTCGGCTGAGGCAATCAACGACTTGATTGGTACTTCCTATTTTATACTTGATGTTGAGGTGGAACTGCTGGAAATATGTGGACCACTTCTAATGGTGGTCATTTTGCAATTTTCCTTGTGTCTGCATGAGCTACAACGCCTTATGATCAGTGTGGATTACCATCTCCTTCTTGAGAATGTAATGCTTCCATTCGTGGCATGATTTCACAATGGAGTACATTTATTTGTTGTAATTAGGGTACTTACGGACGACATATGATAGTGTTTGACTATGATAGGCCATGGGGTGGTCATGCTGAGTGAGGACTGCGACCACAGAATAGTCTGAAGCATATGTCTCGATCTCAAAGGGTTGTTGCAGGTTAGGTAATGAAAGCACTGGGGTTGAGCACAAGCGATTCTTCAGATCATCGAATTATTTTTGTTAGGACATGCCCCACAAAAATTTGGCCTTAACACCACCCCTGGTTATTTGGATGAGGGCCCATCCAATATGGGAGAATCCCAACACAAACTTGCGATAGAAATTGGCAAGGCCTAAGAAGCTTTGAAGCTCAGTGAGTTTGGTTGGGGCTGGCCAGTCACGGATGACTTGGATCTTGGTTGGATCCACATGAAAACCATGCGCATCAACAATGTAGCCTAGGTACTAGACTCTGTCCATGCCGAAGGAACATTTTTCCAAGTTGGCATATAGCTTGTGTTGTCGCAGAGTGTGCAGAACCTACAAAATATGCTTTAAGTGTTCCGCCCAAGTCTCGTTGTAGATGAGGATATCATCCAGATACACCACTATAAAAGAGTTAGTGTAAGGCTGTAAGATATCATCCATCATCCTCATGAAAGTTGTTGGGGCATTTGTCAAACCAAAGGGCATGACCAACCATTCAAAAAGACCTTCTTTTGACTTGAAGGCAGTCTTCCATACATCTGTCTTCTCTATTGGGACCTGATGGTAGTTAGAACTCAAATAAATCTTACTGAAGTATTTGGCCCCTTTGAGCTGATCGAGGAGATCATCGATTCAGGGAATCGAGTACTGGATCCTGACTGTGATTTTGTTTCGGGCTCGGTAATCAATGCGGAGTCGCCAAGTCCCGTATTTCTTCTGCACCAGCACGATTGGGCTTCCACAAGGTGATGAGCTAGGTTGGATGTACCCCTTATGGATCAGTTGTTGGATCTGACACTGGATCTTCTCATTTTCTAACAAAGAGCAGCGATAGACTGACCCATTGGGTAGCGGTGTGTCGGGGGTCAGATCGATGGAATGCTTGACCTGATAGTGCATAGGTACCCCAATAGGTGATGAGAATATGTATTTTTATTCTTCCACGATGATCCAGTTGGATATTGGTGGTCACCTGGCTATTCCACTTGGACCCCCACCATTGTTTCTTTCAGTTTTTTAGTTTCCTTAATTGTAGCACAATTTACTATTTTTAGCAGTTTTTCGGGTTCTGAACTTCTAGAGTTGTTTTGAGGCCTTAAGCGACGTTTTTTGGGCATCTTTCTCTGGCGAATATTAGTTGATTTCAAACCATGGTAACTTTTGTAAATATTGGTATTCCTCGGATAAATATTTCTAACGATGTATCATATGTGTCAAATAGAGATAGTATGCCAAAGCTACGACCTCGAGAAATTGATGTACCAATTTACCTCGACGGGGCCCATATTCCAACGTTTCATCTTCTAGGGTTAGGTTTTTGGATGTTTAGGGTTTCCATGTTTCTCAATAATATATAGGCCTTTGAGCCTCATTGTAACACAGATTTCAAAGGCTTGTAGCCGCCACATCTCTTCTCAGAGATAAGCTACCAATGCCCTAGCTAGTTTATTTCTATTTTGTCTGTAAACAAATTTCAGTTCTTTGATATTAATGAAATGAAGTGTTATTTCTATTGCATCTTTGTATTCATGGTTATTTGTGTATTCTGCTTCGTTCCTGCATAAATTCATATCAGTGGTATCAGAGCGGTCTTCTCTTTCTCGATCCTTATTTGCATGTCCCCAACGAGGTCGGGGTATAAGGAGTTAGGGCTCGATCTAGTGGAACCTTTTCAAGATCAACCTCGCAAACCCCGATGACCGCCAATGGGGGACGAAAAGAAAGATGAGGGAGCAGGAGATCCTATCAAAATATTTCTCAAGGAGGCCCTTGAAAAACAAAGGTACATGATGATGGGTAACTTCGCCTAGATCCTTCAACGATTGCCCACTGGTGGCGCATCTGCATCCAACAACCACTCTGGAGGTGCAACCCCTTTTAAGGTACAAGTAAACTTTGACATACCCATATTTGATGGCCAAATAGACACAGACACCGTAGATAGATGGTTGAATCTATTAGAAGGATATTTCTCAGTTTATGACTTTTCCGACTGGGAGAAGATTATTTTTTCACTGCTCAAAGCCGCCCCCCATGTCAAGAACTGGTGGGAAACCTACTGTGAGAAAAAGGACAAAGAGGAACCCTCTCTGTTCTCAGTCATACCCACTTGGAATTCTTTCCAAGACTCCAATCAAGGAACAATATTATCCTATGGGGAGCTATGAGGACAAGTACATACAATGGACTATGCTGCGACATCAAAGGGATCAAGATGTGCATAAGATGAAGAATATGTTTCATACCTTGTGCACAAAATTGGGTATCAAAGATTCAGAGAAATATTTGGTGCTGAAGTACCACAATTGTCTACACAGATACATTCAGGAGGAAATGGAGTTCCTCAACATATCCTCTCTAAGTATGACATAACGGTATGCTGCCAAGATTGAGCAGAAATTGAAACAGAAGAAGCGAGACTTTGTATCTGCGAATCAAAAGCAAGCGAAAGGTGCCCCCAAACCACAGAACAAGGGAAAAATCCAAGGCATGGTGGCTCAAGAAAACCTACCAAAGCCACAAGAAAAGAACAACACTGTGAAGCCGAAGAAGGACACGGGAAAGTGGTGTGAGTTCCATAAGAGCTCCACTCACAACACAAGTGAGTGTCGGGCCAAATAGTCACTGGTGGCCAAGATGAGGGATTCTAAATAAGATGCATGCTCTGACACTGAATTAGAACCTGAGAAGGGGAATGACAGAGGGAAGCAGATTATCAATGCAGATCCCAATGCCACCGTTGCCACCACGAAGATCCAAAAGGAAGAACCAGAATATCTAGAGGAGGAGGAGCGTCTCTTCCACTCTCAGATGTGGGTAAAGGGTTCCCCACTACAGTTCATTTTTGATAATGGTAGCCAAAAGAACCTCATTTCAGTAGAGGTTGTGAAGTGGTTGGGCTTGCCGACCACAACACACCCATAGTCATACACCATCGGGTGGCTTCACCAAGGACGGGATCTCCGCATCAGCCAACAATGTCACCTTCCCTACAACATTAAGCTCTTCACCAATGAGGAATTATGTGACATTGCTCCTCTTGATGTTTGTGATGTATTATTAGGCCAACCATACTTGTGGAAGTGACATGTTGTGTATGAGTCCCGACCTCACATTGTTATTGTTACCTTGGGAAATAAGTTGTACAGGATATCAGAGGTACCACCGCCTGTCGCTATCTCTTTGGTTACTGCAAAAAAATGTAGTAAGCTCATTTCCAAAATCGAGAAATTTGTTTTCCTGATGATCCGCCCTCAGGGAAAGAAGAAGATTGTGGCCATGAACTCCAGACAGGGCTCCTCCGCATGACAACAACAAATGGACAAGGTCATGGAGGAGTACCGGGACATATTCACCTCACCCGTAGGGGTGCCTTTGCACTGTCAAGTCAAGCACCCCATCGATCTGACCTGAGGTGCGTCGCTGCCCAATGGACTGATATATCGACGCTTTGTTATGGAGAACGATAAAATCAAGAGGTAGATTCAGGAGCTGTTGCAGAAAGGTCACATTCGGCCAAGTTCATCGCCCCGTGGGAGCCTGATCGTGTTGGTACAGAAGAAGGATGGGACTTGGAGACTCAGTAGTTTACTATCGGGCGTTGAACAAGATCACTGTCCGAAATAGGTACCTGAAAATAAATTTCCCGCAAAACGGAAATTTTTTAATTGTAATTCAATAAATTGTAAAATTATGGCATCAACCATTATCAGATGCCATATTTATGCTCGTTTTCCAAGCCAGATTACCATGTAAACCCCTATTTCCCTTCTGTCGAGGCAAAAAAATGATTTTTGTCACTAAAAAATGAATTTATCTCGAAAAATACGGAAAAAAGGGTCATTTAATTAATTCCCTATTTTTTAGGGAAGTTGGGGAACATGTTGGAAACATGTTTTTTCCTTGTCCCCAGTCGACTGGAAGCCTAATAGATTTTACTAGAGAGGTTGGCGACTTCACTACAGTGACATGGTGTGGAGGAGATCCCAATGAAGGGACTCGACCCCACTTAATTGTGTGGCACACTTAGAAGGGATGATGCACATCCCAAGGTTGCCAATGCGCCCTCACACTCCCACTCACTCGAGTTCACACCCACACTTCAACTCACTCCACTCCCTCATACCCCTACTTCACTACCCTCCATCTCCTCTACACTCCACACTCATCTCCCCTTAACCTATGCGTCGCTCCCCTTAGCTCATCCGCAACTACTCCTCTCCCATGCACATCTCCCTTGAAGTTTTCACCCAATTAGATACTGTTGGCACTAGGCCGAAGTGGAAAGAAGGATGATCATGGGAAATAAAGCGTGCAGAAACTGAAGTAACAACTAGAAGGTAACACAGCACGCGTGCATGTAAGAAAGCGTGCACAAGGAAAGCGACAGCTGGAGGAAGAACAACACATGCGCATGGGAGGAAGACCTAACGTCGGTAGGGTTAGGGTTTTGGTAATACATTGTAAATGGATGAAGATCTCGATATATATAAATATAGATACGCAGGTATCATATAGAGGTTGGTTCTCTTTTGTATTAGTTTGACTTTTGTAATACTCCATCATAGTATGTACGAGTTCATGCGTTATGTAATACTTTTATGAAATAATTTTGTAAGTTGTTGAGCTAATAATAGAGGAAAGAAAGAAGATTTGAGGATTATATCGTAGGCTATGGAGCCTAGTGCAATCTAGTTCGACTCATACAGATCTTACCCATCTAAGGAGAATTGTAAGCGCGCGACGCCGGAGATGCAGAACTACCATAATAAAAGAGCCAAGATACAAATCTTTGTGGATGTAGCCCAAGAGGGGGTGAACCACGGTAATATCTGTGTAATGTGATGAACGCATGTACATATTTGTTTTCTTTCAGCAGTTAGTTGTTATGCTTAATGAATGAGTTAATACAATGTTATGGAATACAATTGTGTTGTTCGGGAAATAAACTGTGAAAGATAAATGCGCACCCATGAGTAATAGTAGATTGCAATCACATTTCATAGTATATGGCTCTGAATAATAAACCCCTATCGCATACTCAATCCTAGGTTGTAAACACCTGAGTATTACAACCACCCATTTAAATCTATCTCAGGTGAGACTGCACAGTGCACTCTATGTACTATGTTGCCTTGTAGTTTACTAGGAGGACCGATAGTTTTAGAGGCTTTGTTGGAAACTCGAAAGACATGAACCCTGGGTCAATAAATTAGACGGTAAAGGAAAGTAGTAACCAACAAATGGTTCTGTTATCGGTTTAATAGGAACAAGAGAGGACTGAGTAGTTGAGATATATTGAACGAGAAAAGAACGAGCGAAACAAGAAGAGTAATGAGCCACTAGAAGGGAATGTTGAGACCTTGGAACCCCACAAAAGAAGAAATTGAAGGCTGGTTGAGAAC
This sequence comes from Picea mariana, assembly GCA_032191745.1. NCBI lineage: Eukaryota > Viridiplantae > Streptophyta > Pinopsida > Pinales > Pinaceae > Picea > Picea mariana. Next base: position 108,306 of record JASDQU010370709.1, on the reverse strand, counting down.
CAAAGAGATAGAGTTTGCACATAAAGACAATAGAAACCTTGGGATCACACCTCGCAAATATATGGATAAATACATATTTACTGATTTACACAAAGTCCTTTTCTATGAGTTTCCGCATCTACTACAGGAGTGGATACTAAGGTTAAAGGATAACCACACGATGAATCGGATTCAACAACTAGATTGGACTTTGATATAGATTGAGCAGTTACAATAGGTGAACAACAAATTCACCCACATAGTAGATGTTTGGCTTGATAGTATTGTGGCAGGTTTTATCACAGAATTTGTAGTTGACACAACTAAGTCATACAACGCAACAACGCAACAATTTCTACATGGACCTCAAGGAAGGTACATTCAATCATTGTATAGTTCTATTAAGATACTTCTATATAAAAAAGGTGTAATGACAATGGAATTAGACAGCTAAACTTCCCTGCATGTAAGGGGGAAGGGGGGAAACACTGTCAGAGAGAGGATAAATGGAAGGAGGTAAGGATAAAGGCAATAAGGAGGAGGAACCCTTGGACTTGATCATGATGGTTGAAGACCAGCTCAAGTGGATCTTGGCGTCATCAAGAACGATGTGTAGCAGAGTACCCTACCAATATAAGGTGAATACTAAGAAGAGAGTCGTAGCCGCGAGGGAAGACTTGGAAAGCGATGAGGAAGAGGTAGAGGATCTCCGGGCTGTGGACCAGATTGAGGAAATCTTGCGCACAACATATGAGAGGAAGATGAGATGCCCAAGAATGAGAGGATAAGGTAGCCATCTTATCCATATTAATGTCAGTGTGGAACCCATAAACCCATGTGCGACTAATACACCAAAGAGAACACCATTGTTTAGACAACCGAAGTTCGGAGGAAGTCTGACAACAAGAAGCACATCTACACAAGGAGCAACAACTGGAGGAGCCAGTTCAGATAGCACTAGTTACATATCTACACCACGTGGAGGAGGTAGTAGTTCAGTATTCAGAATGGCAGGACACGATCCCACAATCAGATTACCATAATTTCGAGGGGAAGCAGCAGAAGACCCTGCGAAGCATTTGTTCATTTGTGCAAAGATCTAAGAAGAAAAGCAGATCACTGATGAAGATACCAAACTCGCACAGCTAGCAATTACGCTAAGAGACCTTGCACTAGACTGGTACATGAGTCTAGACACAAAAACTTCCCCTGGGATGACAAGGACACTGGCTGACATTAAGAAATTATTGATAAATGAGTTCCAGAAGTCGAGCTCAGAGGATCAGTACATGAATGAGATGATCGAGATAAGACAGAAACCAAGAGAGTCTGTATGGGAGATTGACCAGAGATTCAAGCAACTAAAGGGAAAACTAAAATACCTTATGACTGAGATGTAGCATCGACACTTGTTTGTCAACTCACTACTCCCACACTTAAAATATCCCTTACAACAACAAAAGTTCCAGATGCAGGTAGCCTTGCAACTGGAAGAGAACTAGTACCAGCAGACGGACTCAACTATCAAAGAGATGAAGGACGATTTGAAAAAATTAACATTTCAGTTGAACCAGAATAAGAACAAGGACAAACGAGAAGTTGTTTGGTGCACCACATGTAGGACGGAAGGACACCACAAGAACGAATGCCCAACATTCGCGCAGTATATAGCAATCGATATGCCAAATCCGCTACACCAGGGAGGATTATGGTGTGAAATATGCAAGAAACTGGGTCACGACCCTTATCACTGCATGATGATGCAGAAATACCAGACATTTCCAAATAATCCATATTGCACCTTCTGCAAATTAGTGGGTCACAATGATAAATATTGTATAACTATGGAGCTGATGTGGGAGAGAACATTACATGCATATAGGGTACATGCCAAAATAATGACTGGGCAAGCAGCACCACATTTCAATCAGGCCCCAACCCCATACAACACTGTGCAACAACCATACAATAAMGCACAACCTCAGTACAACCTGGCACAACCTCAGTACAATACCGCGCAGTACAATCAGGCACCACAATATAACACATCAAGAGGTGATCGAGAAAGCTACCAAGGAGGAGGACAAKCCAGAGGAGGTTTCAGACAYGGTAKAGGACCAATCACATGTCACAATTGTCAGCAACTAGGACATTATGCATGGGAATGTCCACTTCCACCAACAACTTGTATGTATTTCCGCACATCAGACCACGATACAGAGGAATGTACGACACTACTTGTAAAGATTCATGAAAAGTGGAACCAGAACAATCAGAATGTTCAGTGGATTTCAGTCGAAGCAAGGGATGATGGATGAAACATCAACATAGTCACTCATGGAGGAACGAAAATAGGCACTGATGCAGTTTGACAGGAACCAACACAGAACCAATGGGTAAAGAAGAACACTGAACCAAGAAAGAAGTTCGACGCACCAAAATAAAAGGAGACCTTTAAGGAAGTCGGATAAGAATTTTAGGAGGAGGACACATCATCGACTTCAACTGTGCAACCATTCAAGAAAGCCCCAGAATATGAAATGCTGCCATCACTGGACCATACCAACGGAACGCAGCCCAAGGGACAAGTAAGTAAAATCAAAGGATTTTTGAAATCATGCATAAAAGTATTAAGTGATCCTTCATCTGTGAAAATATTGCAAAACATACTAGAGAAATGTAGCAGCGAGATGGAAGAAAAGATAGAACCAAAAACCGTCAATCACCTACACACAAGAAGAAGAACAAGTAGGAAATTTAGACTAAATGCTAACATTGGGGATTTCAATATGGGAGACATTATACTAGACCTAGGATCCAAAGTGAATGTGTTACTAAAGAATACATGGCAATGTATGGGAGAGCCAACGCTAGGATACTCAAATGTCCAATTAAAACTAGCAAATCAACATAGCGTCCTACCAATAGGTAGACTGAAAGGAGTGACAGTAGATCTTGATGGAGTGTGCACTAAAGCAGATTTTGAAGTCATTGAAATAGTAGATGACACAACACATTACCCGACATTGCTTGGTCTAGATTGGGTGTTTGAAAACCAAGCCATAATCAATTTGAAAACCAGGAAAGTGACATTTGAATCTGGAGAATACAAGGTCATAGCACCGCTAGATCCATCAGAAGGGGGAGGTTCTTAGAACCCACTTGCCTGGACTTAGAGGAGATCGACCAGTTGTACAGAACAACTCCACGTGATGAGGATTATGTAAACCCAACTGTAGATGAGGTACTTAGTTGGCGGAGCATTACTTCATGTGCAACAGACTCAAACACCAAGTTAGAAAACTGACAGCATAGACTACACGAAGTATCCACGTGAAGATGTGCAAGAATAGACCACACAGTAAGATGGGTAGGCATAGAAGTCAGAGAACCACCCAGTTTCCACAGACTAAATGATTTGGAAACATTCTTGACACAATATGAAGACGAAGTATTAGAAAACCAACAACTGTTATAACTTGACTTAGCACTCAAGGCCACACCCGCAAGATGGTGGGGCACACATAAAGAGACCATCACAGACTGGTATCAATGTAAATGACTACTGCACATAAGGTTCGGTGTAGAACATGAATACAAAAAACAACCAAATTTTGAAGGACAAGAGCCACCAGCGAAACACTTGGCAAAGTGAAAAACGCTGTGGAAAATGACGCCACTAGAGGAATGACCTCATCACTTCATACATACGTTAGAGGGCATACCAACAAACTAGTATACAGACCAGGAATTGTGCAAAGGAACTACAACATGGAGGACATTGCAACAAAACTTCACAATCACTTTCTCATTCAAGCATGAGAACCCCAACATAGATGCAGCCCTCAAACGAATCAGAGTAATATTCATCAAAGAACCATAAATAGAATTTATCACAGAAGAGAAACATGGGAATAAACAGACAGTCAAGGAACTATTGTCATGTTACTATGTATAGGAGGAAGCATCAGATGAAGATGATCCACGCGATATTTAGATCGAAGAAGTAGAAGGCGAAAGAGATGTGGAAGGACCACCCATAGAATCAGAATTCGTTTCCACGCCAATCAAGGTAAAGAAAGTCAACATCGGGACAGTTGATCAGCCCAAAATAGCCAACATTGGAGATTACTGGGATGAGCAAACAATAGAAAGCATCACAAAATTGTTGCATGAATATAGCGAGCTTTTTCCCACAACATTTACAGAGATGAAGGGTATAGATGGAGAATTAGGAGAGATGAAGATACCACTCAGACTTGAAGCGAGACCTATTAGACAATGACCCTACAAACTGAACCCCATATATAAACAGAAATTTAAATATGAGATCGACAGAATGCTCGAAGCCGACATCATCGAACCAGTTGAGGAATCATAATGGATAAGCCCGATGGTAGTATAGGACAAGAAACAAGGAAGAGGGATTAGGATATGTGTTGACTTGAGGAAGTTGAACGATGCATGCCTACATGACCCATTCCCTACACCATTCACGGATGAAGTGTTAGAGAATGTGGGGGGACATGAAGCTTACTCATTTACTGATGGATTCTCGGGCTACCATCAGATTAAGATAGCACAGGAAGAAAGACACAAGACCACATTTGCAATGGAATGGGGATCTTATCAGTACATGGTCATGCTKTTTGGACTGAAGAATGCACTTGCAATATTCTCCAGAGTGGTCATTGCAGCATTTAAGGAGTTCATCCATCAGTTTCTCGAAGTATACCTGGATGATTGGATAGTTTATAGTCTATTGAAAAACCAYGTGGAAGTTTTACGACTGATGTTAGAACGATTCAGACAGTGCCAGATATCACTGAATATCAAGAAATGCATATTTGGAACACCGTTTGGGATACTATTGGGCCATATAGTATGAAAACAAGGCTTATTAGTCGATCATGAAAAGATCGCAGTCATTGTTAACTTACTAGCACCAAAAACAGTCCGCCAGCTAAGAGCAACGTTAGGACACACATGATACTACATGAAATTCATCAAAGGATATGCCCAGATCACAACACCAATGGAAAAACTATTAAGGAAGGATACAAAGTATCAATGGAATGACGAGTGTCAACACAGTCTAGATACCCTGAAGGAAAAGATGGTTACTGCACCAATACTAGTATTTCCAGATTTGGAAAAGACATTCCATGTGCATGTAGATGCGTCAACGATAGCACTTGGAGATATCTTAGCGCAGCCAGGAGCGAGAGACTTGGATCACTTGATAGCATTTTCAAGTAGAAATCTATAATACTCCGAATAGAATTATAACACGAYAGAAAGAGAAGGAATAGCCATGGTTTATGCACTGCAGAAGTTCAGACATTACCTATTAGGAAAACACTTTAAGATGTTTACAGATCACTCAGCCCCGAAATACCTAGTCAACAAGCTAGTGTTGGGGGGGAGAATCTATCGATGGTTACTATTATTTCAAKAATTTGATTTTCAAGTAATAGTTAACCAGGAAAAATGAATGAAGGATCTGACCACTTGTCCAGGGTCACAAATGGAGAAGAACCTACGAATTTAGAAGACAACTTTCCGGATGGACAATTATTCTCAGTACAGATTGCTGATGATTACTTCGTAGAGATCATGCAGTACTTGACTATAGGTACTGTGCCGCAAGAATATACCACTACGCAGAAGAAGAATCTGGTAGTCTACGCAACCGACTATCAATTGATTGCAGGACATCTATACAAAATGGGCGCAGATTTCATCTTGTGCAGGTATGTGTTAGAGAACGAACGACCAAGAATTTTAGAAGAAGCCCATGAGGGAATTGCATGAGGGAATTATGCAGGAAAAGATACCACACAGAAGGTACTTCACGCAGGACTATGGTGGCCAACGATTCACAGGGACTCGAAAGAGTACTGTTAGAGATGTGATGTCTGTCAAAGGGTAGGCAAACCCAACATAAGGGATGAGATGCCACTACGACCACAAGTAACATTAAAGGAATTTGACAAATGGGCAAAAGACTTTGTGGGACCAATTAACCCACTAGCCAAAAGGACAGGGGCAAGATACATTATAACCATGATGGAATACCTAACAAGATGGGAAAAAGCCGCACCAGTAAAAGATTGCAGCTCAGAGACAACTGCACACTTCTTGTTTGAACAAGTAATCACTAGATTTGGGTGCCCAAGAGTTTTGACGAGTGACCAAGGCACACACTTCATAAACATCACCATCCACGTGATGATTGAAGAGTTTGAAGTTCATCACCAAAAGAGCACACCGTATCATCCATAGGCGAATGACACAGTAGAAGCCTTCAACAAAATTCTGGAGAATGCACTGACAAAGATCTATAATGTCAACAGAGACAACTGGGACCTCAAAGTACCAGTAGTACTATGGGCATATAGGACCACATGAAAAAAGTGGACAGGGCACACACCATTGAAACTAGTCTATGGCCAAGAAGCAGTAGAGCCATTAGAATTTTTAGTACCTAGCTTACGCGTAGCAGCTATCACACAAATGACAGAATGAGTCGCAGTACAAGAAAGACCGAATCAGTTATTGTCAATGGAGGAAGACCAAATCTTGGCAGGATTCCATCAACAAGTGCAGAAAGAAAGAGAAAAAGCTTGGCACGATCGACATATCAAGAAGAAAACATTCAAGGAAGGAGATCTAGTATTGCTCTATAACAACAAGTCGTTTCAGCACTCGGGGAAGCTTAGAATGCATTGGTTAGGACCATACAAGGTCAAATATGTCACAAAAGGAGGATTTGTACAGTTACGATATTTAGCAGGCACAGACCTCGGAGGAATGATCAATGGGATCCAACTGAAGTTGTATAAGGACAGTCGACCACCCACCGCATAGTAAAAAAAAAAAAAAAATTAAATAAAAAAGAGAACATAAAGGAAACAAGAATAAAATGCACACAACACGCCAGATATAGAAAGGCCATATGATGTTCGAAACAAAAATTTTGCAAAGGCATAAATAACAGTTACATACAAAGGAAAAACAAGCAGGAAATGGAAAGTCGACAAAAGCAGTATGACAGGACAACACTAAGTGAAATTAAAGCACGGCAAGGACTGATGGGACATCACATTAACCATGCCAACGAGAGATGACAAAGCAAGAGTAATGGAAAGTACGAAACCGCCACAGATGCATTGAACCCACAATTATGATGCATTAAATACATAATGGAGTAAGCCTCCTCGACAAACTTCATGACAAGCCCATACAACACGAGAGCATGGGAGCAACTAGTCTATTCGCGAAAGGAAAACAGAGAGAGAGTAATAGTAGCCACAATGAACAGAGCGAGACCACAGAGCTCACTGAAGTTATTCGAAATCAGAAAACATTCGACAGTCACCACTATGGCACCATCGAATCCATCAGAAGAAAGCCAGACAACCAGACCGACTAGGGTTCAAACTAGGTCACAAGGAGCACTGGAAGAGAACAAAAAACAATATTCAGAGATCGTCGACATCGACGAAATCACATCCCCAGAGATGATATCGGTGAACTCTACACCGATTGTGTAAGAAATTCAGCAACCACAAGCAGAGGCCATGAAAGAAGATACACCAGTACCGGCGCAAGAGCCTCAGAACGAGGAAGCGGAAACCCAACAGGAAGTGCAACCAGAAAGCACCGAAGCAGCCCTGGAAGTTAACGAAACGACACAAAATCTGGAAGTAGTAGTGCAACTAGACGAGTTGCAAACGACCATCTCAGGTCAACCAGCAGAGGAGACCACTGCAAATGCCTCAGCTTGGCTAGAATGGCTGATGGGGGAAAAACCGGAAGCTGTTGGAACTTCAAACCAGCCACCGCAACAGGAAGACAAAGTTTAGATACCGAGCTCACCCCACAAGAAACCTGCAGCATAAATTGTTCTACCACACATACCAGTTGGAGTACAGGTAGAACCGGAGCTATTGGGTCACATTGGGAAGCTCAAATATTCATACCCTGACGTATCAGTTGAAACCAAGTTCTCGGAACTTGCGTAGAGGGTCTTTATGCAAACCATAGGCGTAACCCGGCTTGGAGAAATGATCAACCAGCCACACCAGTGGGAAGCTAGGTGTTGGGGTCTAAAAATGTCTAAAAAACAACCTTAGTTTAACATTAATTTGTCAACCTGAGGATTCATCTTTTATCTCAAGAATATCAACAAAGTCTATGCAGATAGCTCATAGAGGCTAAAATCGTGTAGTTAAAGAAAATATGAGTTTATCAACAATCAAGTTCCTCAAACATTCATTAAAGATTCTAGGATTTGAAATCTAATGCTATGCAATGGAAATGAACTAATTAATCTATTGAATTCATTTTAACTAAAAGCAATAATTGAATCTAAATAAAGACTTGCAGAATTGACTATTATTATGAATCAAATTACTGGAAAGGAAAAAGGCGAATTACTCTATCTATGGAAAGAAACAACGACTGGAATCTAATCGAAAGTGACAACAATTGTACTTCTATTGAAAGGAACATCAACTATATCTTAATGGAAAGGAACAACAAATGTAAACTAAGTGAAAGGAACAACAATTGCAAATCTAAGTAAAAGGAACATCGCATATGAACTTATGAGGAACTGTCACGCATCAAATCTTAGTAATAGAAATTGGAACAACAATCATCTAATGCTTAAGGAAATATCTATCTCTTGCAAATGATATAAAATCATCAACAGACTTATGCATTCATTTAACTATTGTAAAAGAGAATCGAATCACAAAACATAAATTGAACTGATACAATTACAGGTCGAACAGTAGCTCCTTCAGACTGGGCCCTTGGTCCTTAGAAGCACTGCTATTCAAAACTCAATATGTAGAAATGGTAAAACCGCTCAAAGATTTTATTGATTTCATAGCTGGTCCAACATTTACAAAAACTGCTAACACAGAGCAATTCTAAGTTCTGAGTTCTTGGGTGCAATTCTTCTATATCCCTTTCAGGATCTATTACCCCTTATATATTACAATAATCTGGGTAAATTAAGCTATCCTGAGGATCGAGAGATCCTCTGGATTGATTTACTATTATAAAGTTACAATATAAGAAACTCAATCATCTTCAAAACTGCCTTGTGCCATAAAATCTTCAACCTCCAATAGCTTGCGCATCTTCGAGATTTCCTTTGCTATCTTGGGTTTGACAATATTTAACCAATCCTATAACAAAATCAAACAATTCCAATCGTATTTTAGGATCTATGTAATCTAATTTCAACAATAACGCTAAAGGGTATATTATTCATTTTCTATCCTATTTGCTTCTAATTAACCGAAAAGTCAATCAAGATGATATTATGAAATGTGGGAAAAGGAAGATATTTATACCCTTTTCATAACCTAACATAGCCCCCAGCTTAACTTCTTGCATGTCCTCATGCAAGATGAGATCTTACATGTAAAGCAGTAATGCTTTAAGGTGGAAAGGTTGGTTCACCAGGCCTCCTGAATCCATTTCTTCTTTTGAGTTCTCCAAAAGCAACATCCTCCCTTTTCTTATTAATTTGATAATATTTTTGGTATCTTTCTGGAGGAAACCAGATGATATGGGGATTATATCTGCACCCAATCCAAGCAGTCCCTTCCTCTTGGAGGAGTCTAGAATACCTTTATATTCTAAAGGTAGCTGCAAAGAAATTCCTATACCCAAAGGGTTCCCTACTCCTTACTTTACTGGAGGATGCATCCCATCTCATTTTAGAAGAAGCAAGAGCTTCTTCCTTAAGCTCTCTAAAACGAGTGATACTTGAACATATAACCTATAGATGGATAGGGGCTAAGGAGCCCATGACCCACCCTCTTTTCATGAAGGTTTTATGTCACATAATCGCTGGAAAGGACTTTGGAGGCTCTCCCCTGACCCAAAGATCTAGCCCAGTTTTCCTCTTTAGGAAGGTTTAATGAGCTTTACCCGATCTAACTTGGTTCTGAGTAAATGACATAAATGTCTGAAACTATATGTCACCTATGAACGGGCCAAGGTTATCTTTCCTTTCTTCTTCCAGAATGAAATTATGAAAGTATAACTCACACAGAAAGTATTGTACCTTTTTGTCCTTCTCTTTGAAACATGAAATAAACTCAGGTACAGTGGAAAATGAAATGGGTTTACCTACTCTGATTACCTTCACTCTCAATAACAGATATTGTTCCAACAAGAATAAAGTGTAATTGGTGGCAGGGGCTCTGCAATTAATAGCATCAAAGTAGACGTCACAGATTTCTTTGATTTTCTCCAAAGCTTTTTCCAATTGGGTTTGTACCTTTTTTACCTTCCCTTGGGCTCTGGTGAGCTCAGCATAGGTCTCACTCTCTGTTGCTGTCATGCCCTTCAGTTGTTTAAAAAATTTTGATGTTCAGCGCTAGTGACCATCTCATCTTGGTGTTGAGCCAATGCTCGCTGGGCTCGCCCCAGCTCTGCCTTTATCTTATCAATGGTGACACCCCGTGCTTGAGATTGGGATGATTGGTATTCTTCCATAGCGCCCATCTCCTCCCTTGTTTGAGTTGATGCTTGTTGGGTCTGTATAAGCTCTGCTTCAATTCTATCCACAATAGCACTCTGTTTTTGGCACTGAAGTCCCTGATGCTCTGCCATAGTCAGTAATTCATTTCTGTTTTGAACCAGGTTTTGTTGAGACTGCATCAATTGTTCCTCCAATCTCCTGATGGTAGCATTATGCTCAAGGAGTTGAGTTGTTTCCTTTAATACTAGGGTATCTGTCTGCATCTTAGCATCAATTGTTTCTATAGATGTCATCATTTCCTGTGTTTCTAAGGGAATTACTTCCTCATTTTGAGCTACTGCCTCTTCTACTACTATTTCTTCAAGGTCTGTCTGTATCCCTACATAATTTGTAGTGACTTCTT
>JASDQU010370709.1:62588-81241 GCA_032191745.1 Picea mariana | reverse complement strand
AGAGGCATAGAACCATTGAAAATACAGACCAAAGAAAGAGTGGAGGTAGAAGAACGATACCCAGTCGACTCCATGCCACACGTAAACATAATGATTTACATCAAACCTAGCATGTTGTGCATGGATGAAATTGTGGGGCAGACACCCTTGAAGGATTTAGACCACATCCAATTGGTATTGATGTGGATTCCATCAAGGGCACTACACAAATTGCAAGTTAGCGTCGACCATGAGGTACAAAATCGTGCACATAAAAATTTAGTCGAACTACAACAAGCAACAAAGAAGCGGGAGGCGTTGGAAAATTTTTGTGAGCAGGCCAAGTTCGAAACTCATGAGGAAAAAGAATGCAGGAACAAACTGGAACGAAGAGTGGGAGGAATTTTTGAGAAACTCACAAGCACCGCGCAAGGAAATGAACTCCCGGTAACATAAAATATCGACCAGATTGTACAGGCAATTGATCAGTATCAGAAGGAGATGAAGAATCTCCGAGAACATCTCACACCAACAACTCCACCGGCAGTGAAGGAGAAAAGGAAGCAGGAAGAAACAATGCAACTGCAGGGGATAGAACAACAGGTTAGCACAGCAGCTGAATTGTTTGATAAAACAACACAACTTTGGACAAGGTTGGAGGAGAATCCACAGGTCCAACACTAGGACAAGGAAGAGGAAAGGATCAATGAAGCGATCCAAGACCTCAAATAGAGTCAGAAGACCATACCAATCCCAGAATGAGTCAAAGGGATGCAAGAGATGAAGAATATGTAGACATAACTTATCACTACACAAATTCAAAAACATGAACGTCAGGCTCAAATAGAGCCATTGCAGGAACGRGTAACATAAGTACTCGCACAAGCAGAAGGAGATAAAACACAGATAGCACAAACCCAGGCAAAATGTGCAGGATTTTTGAGCGACAAAATGGAAGTTCAGGTAGTGGACACCATCAAGGAGAAGACCACACAAGCATTKCCAAAATCAATAGAGCTTAARGAAAAGTTCCAGATGATCACCAAGGAGATCGAGGAAGCTCAGAAGGATTAGGTGACTTGGGACGAGTCACATGTCAGTGTTGGGGGCATGTTGGCACAAGGTTGAAGTGGAAAGAAGGATGATTGTGGGAAAGAAAGTGTGCAGAAAATGAAGTAACAGCTGGAAGGTAACACAACACGTGCACATGAAAGAAAATGTGCACAAGGAAAGAGACAACTGGAGGAATAACATCACGCGCGCATGGGAGGAAGATGATCTAGATTATTTTCGACACGAAATGAGAGTGGAGATATAATAAATAAATGCATAGAGATATCGCAGATATTCAATAATATAATAGGAATGTATCAGAGATGCAACCATAAACATAGATATACACTAATACATGATTTCTATTAATGAAATAAATGTACAGAGACTGTAAAAATGCAGAGTGAAAGACTTGCTAGAATGGTGACACGTTATCTCTGAGAAGAGATGTGACGGCTACTCGCATTCGTAAGAAGATGATTACAATTAGGCTCTAAAGGCCTTTTTTACAATAAAACAGAATGCCAAAAACCCTAGACATCCAAAAACCTAACCCTAGGAGATGAAGTGCCAAAAGTCATGTTTGGGTAAGTTGGTGCATCAACTTCCTGGGGTCATAACTTTTGCATACGATCTCCATTTTAGGCGTATGATAGCTCATTGGAAAGGTATCATCAAGGAGATTCATTTTGGGGGCTCAATTGGGCCTTCAACTATCATTGAGAACCTTTATCTCAAAAAACCTTCATTTGGGCCCTCAAAATGGCGCCGGAAGTTAAAAACTGCTAAAAATAGTAAATTGCCAAAATTTCCAGAAAATTGCTTTGAGCTAGTCGGAAAAGGTGGGTGGCCACCGATATCCACCTGGATCAGAAGAACTAACGTCGGCAGCGTTAGGGGTTTTGGTAATACATTGTAAATGGTTGAAGAGCCCGATATATATAAATATAGATACGCAAGTATCATATAGAGGTTGGTTCACTTTTGTATTAGTTTGGCTTTTGTAATACTCCATCATAGTATGTACGATTTGATGTGTTATGTAATACTGTTATGAATCAATTTTGTAAGATGTTGAGATAAAAATAGAGGAGAGAAGGAAGATCTCAATATTAGATCGTAGGATGTGGATCCTAGTGCGATTTAGTTCGCCTCATACAGATCTTACCCATCTTAGGAGAATTGTAAGCGCACGACGCTGGAGATGCAGAACTACCATAATAAAAGAGCCAAGAGACAAATATATGTGGATGTAGCCTAGGAGGGGGTGAACCACAGTAATATCTGTGTAATGTGATGAATGCATGTACATCTTTGTTTTCTTTCAACAGTTAGTTGTTATGCTTAATGAATGAGTTAATACATTGTTATGGAATACGATTTTGTTTTTCGGGAAATAAACTGTGAAAGATAAATGTGCACCTGTGAGCAATAGTAGATTGCAATCATAATTCATAGTATATGGCTCTGAATAATAAACCCCTATCTCATATTCAATCCTAGGCTGTAAACACCTAAGTCTTACAACCACCCATTTAAAGCTATCTCGGGTGAGACTGTGCAGTGCACTCTGTGTACTATGTTGCCTTCTGGTTTACCAAGAGGGCTGATAGTTTTAGAGGATTTGTTGGAAACCCGAAAGACATGAACCCTGGGTCAATAAATCAAATGATAAAGGAAAGTAGTAACCAACAACTATATATACAAGGCGACCCTCCTCCCTTTTGTCAGTTGGAGCTTGGGCAACCTTAGGATACATGTTTTTAATCTCTCTTTATTAAATGAATCAAAAGCCTTTGGAGGTCAAGATTGGTGTTTGGACTCAAATGTGTGGATGTAATTTATGCTTATGAGGTAATATTATTCTTAGTTTTCTTTCTTGTATTTGCATGAAGGCTATGGTAAGAATATTTCTATCCAATTAGAGTATATGGTTTAATTTTTTGTTATGATATATACTTGTTGAATGCATTTGATGCTTAGATTCTTATGTTAAGTTTTTGTTTAAACTAACGGGGAACAAAGTCTCTCTTGTAGGAAACACCTTTTGTGCAGGTACTTGTCATAAGCTTGGAGTTTGAAAGGCCAACCTTTTGGAGAATCAAATAAGTTTTCTTTCTCCTTTTCTTCTCTTGAAACACTTCAAAATACTTCCTCCATCTTCTTCACACCAAAGAAAGACTCCATTTCCCAAGGGTTCTTGAGGCTCCACAAAATTGCTAAAAATTTCTTCTCCCTTCTTATTTCTTTACATGCATGTTAGATAGATCTGTTTTAAAGGATAAATCTTGGTATCTAATGCTGCATGAAATATGTATTTAGATCTAGTTTCAATGTTTTCCAACTAAAGAGTAGATCTAAGCTAGTCTCTAAGCAATTTTCTACATTTTTCACTTAAATTTTAAAGCTAGAAGTTGCTTCATTTTTTTTGTCTAAATCAAACTAATTGGTTGATTCATGCTTGCTTTTTTTTGGGATAGAAAACATAAGCAACTAAGAGAGCTTAGTTTAGGCTAGTTTAAAGTTTCAAAAGTCTCAAAAATTTTCAATTTTTGCCTTTGAAAATTTTTAGAAATTTTTTTGGTAATTTTTCTCTAGTTTTAGTTAGTCTTTTAAATTCTTTCCCATCACATTCTAATCATTTAACTTGTTGTTTTCACACAGAATTAACAGGCACAAGGGGAGGCTCTGCCCAATTTTCAAAGTTTCAACCTCTTTCAGAACCCCCCGGTGTTCCCGGGAGCTCTTTAGTTCATTTTTAATTACTTTAAAAAGCATTGTAAGCCTTGATCTCTCATTATAAAGATCAAGTGCATCCAAAAAAGAAAGTAGTTTAGAGTTGTAATAAAGTTTGCGAGCCACAAATCTCGTTCCTCATCATTTCCTCTGCCCCTGGGGGGGAAACCGATGTTTTTCCCTTTTTTTCTTCGGGGTTGCTTCTCGTGTCTTTTGCTTAGTTTGTTAGTTTAGATTTGCATAAAAAAAGATAAAATCAACTCACCTCACTAAATTGAAGTCCTAAAATCAACTACAAAGTTTTAGGTTTGCTTTCATAGAGTACTAGTTGCTAGTTTCCTTTTTGCAAGATATTGGAATAAACCCAAATTGCTCAACCACGTATGCAATCCTACTGCTATGCTCAAGTGTCTTTGGGGACCCAGAAACAGTTTGAGCAATGCATGCTAGTATAATTAGGGAAATCTTTTGGTTGTGTTATTCATCTAAGACCTCTACCCTGGGTGGAGTGTGTTAAGTCAGGGGGAAACTGTCCTCGTTGGACCTATGACACACCTGGTCGGTAAGTCTCTAAGATTGGTGAATAACAAACAAAGAGGCCACATTCACTTTGCACACGAAGAGTGGGGACCCCTGACTTCACGGTTTCAAAGACCTTTTTAATATTCCAAATCCCTTAAATAAAATCTTCAAGATAAAATTAACGTGGCACATTCATCACATCATATTTACTTTTGTCTAGCACTGGTCTATCTTCTATTATTTCTTGTCAGCTTATCTATTGATTTAAATTTACGTGGTGAATGATTAATGTTTATTGATTCTCATAGGCTGTATCCTTTGATCAACTTATGCTGCTTTGTTTAATCTTGTGTTTCAAATAAACTCTTAGAATAGTTTTATTTCAGTTTCAATAGAGTAAAAGCCTTATATTATTTTTCATAGGGACTACCCCCCTTGGCTTCGTTAGGAGTTGGCCTAGACAGAGGAGTTGACGATCAGGTGATAACACCTAGACTCGAAACTTGTCCCCAAGGACACACCAAGTGGATTGAATATTTCTTCCACGTTAGACTATGTGTGTATAAGGTGGCAACAGGCGGCATTGTTGGCTGACGCGAAGATCGCTTCCTTGGTGGAGCCATCTGATGGTGTGGGGTTGCAGGTGCGGCATTGTCGGTAAGGCTAGCCACTTGACGACCTCTGCTAATATCAGGTTCTTCTAGATACCACTCTCAACAATGAAGTGCAGTGGAGTGCCTTTCACCCACATTTGTGAATGAAAGAGGCACTCGCCTTCCTTTGGCTCATCAGGTTCATCGGGATGGATCTTCGTGGCAGAAATGGTGGCACTGGGTTCCGGGTCAATGATATTTCTCCCTTTTTCTGGTTCTAACTCAGATTCAGAGGCCGCATCTAATTCAGAGGATTTCACCTCAGCGACCAATAATTTCTTTGAGCAACAATCAACAATGTTATGCCAGGGGCTCTTATGGAAGTCACACCACTTCTCGATATCCTTCTTTTTCTTTCCATTGTACTTCTTTGCTTATGGATTGGATTGGTTGTCCCGAGGTTGCCCATGTTTTCTCCATCCTTTGTTCTGCAGTTTGGGGATGCCCTTTCCATGCTTCTGGTGTGAGGGGTTCCCAAACCCATACTTCCACGTCTTATGTTTAAGCTTATGCTAGATTTTGACAACATATTGATAGGACACACTTAAGGATGAGATGTTAAAAAAATCCATTTCTATCTGGATGTATCTATGCAGACTACCACAGTACTTTAGCACCAGATGTCGCTCAGAATATTTGATACCCAGCTTGGTGCACAAGGTATGGAAGACATTGGCAAACTCTGGCAATGTTTGGTCTCTTTCATACTGTAGTGCGGTCCATCTTGTATACAAGTCGTCATAACTTCCAATAGGGTAGTATTCTTCCTTAATAACATCCATGAAGGAACCCCAAGTGGGTGCAACTACAAATAATCTGGATCCCTCTATTTCCTTTTGCTCACAGAAAGTCTACCACCAATCTTTGACATGGGGGACGAGCTTGAGGAGCGCAAATGTAATATTTTCTCTATTGAAAAAGTTGTGGACAAAAAAATACCCTTCTAGAAGGTTTAACCATTTATCTACAGCATCCGCATCTATTTTACCTTCAAATATAGGAATATAAAAATTGATTTGTACCTTGAAAGGGGTGACGTCTCTGATTGAGGTGGATGTGTCACTTGTCGACAACCGTCGAAGGATTTGTGCAAAGTTGCCCATCATCTCGTTCCTTTGTCACTCAAGGGCTTCCTCAAGAAAATTTTTGAAAGGATTTCCTATCCCGTCGTCTTTATTTTCTCCCACCATGGACGGTTTCTTGGGAGTGTGAGAGCAATTGTCCTCAAGAGAAACAAGCTCATGGACCAACTTTCTATACATTGACCCTGTCGGGGACATGCACTAAAAAACGACAAGGAGAAGACCGCTCTGATATCACTGATATGGATTTATGAGAAAAACAAAATTATAATATTAACACAGAGGAACGGTGAATAATAACAGAGATACAATAAAACTTTACTTCTATTAAATAAGAAATATGTTGAAACTATAAAATGAAGACTGAAAACAAGCTTGCTAGAATGGTGGGAGCTTATCTCTGAGAAGAGATGTGAAGGCTACGCTCATTTGCAAGAAGAAGGATTTTTTACAATAAAAATGAATTAAAAAACCCTAGACATCCAAAAACCTAACCTTAGGAGATGAAGCGCCAAAAGTCATGTGGGCCTCGTTGGGGTAAGTTAGTACATCAGCTTCCCATGGTCATAAATTTTGCATATGATCTCCATTTAGGGGGCACGATAGCTCATTGGAAAGGTCTTGAGGAGGAAATTCATTTAATAGGCTCAATCAGAGAAATCAACTATCAGTGGGGTGCCCAATCGTGAAAAAAAATCGTTTAGGTCCTCAAAATAGCCCCAGAAGTTTGGGACTCAAAAAACCGCTAAAAATAGTAAGTTGTCAAAAAACTGTTTTGAGCCAGTTGGAATAGGTGGGTGGCCACCGAGATCCTCCTAGATCAATCCTCCACCCTTAGGAATAAATGGTATCCATTGCATTGAGTTCCCCCATCAAATGAGGAAATTTTCGCTGAATTTGGCCCCAGTTGAGCCATTTGCCTTGGTGCAGGAGTTGCCCTGCTTTGACAACCCGATAAAGATGGATCCTCTACTGGTGAGTGACCTTAACCTATGTGTCCACGATATGATAAGTGGATGCATTTTCCATGCAGGCAAGTTTGAGCTATGTTGGCTTTAATTTTTCTGCTATCTCTGAGGTGTCCAATAATGGTGGAAAATAAGGCCGAAGGAGGTCCATATTAAACACTGGGTGCAAGCTAAAGAAGGGGGAAGATTGAGCTCAAAAGCATTGTCACCCACAGCCTTGTTGATGGTGTAAGGTCCATAATAGAGTGTAAGAAGCTTCCAATGAGGCCCTGTAAGGCATTCTTTTTGCAAGTGCAACCAAACTTTGTCTCCCACCTGAAACTGGTGTGACACCCGATGTTGATCATGGTGCTACTTGTACTTGGCATTGGACTTCTACACAATATCCTGAACCTGTTGGCAGATATGCTAGATCTATTCAATGATCTGGGTGGCTTTGTCAACTTCAGTTGGAGCATATGACGAGTCTGCCTGGGTGGTTGCAAGGGGTAGTGCAACATCCATGGGACCCAATGGTTGAAATCCCAACCCCACCTGAAAGGGGTTTTGGTGGGTTGAGCTATGTATGGATCTATTGTATTTGTAATAAACATAGGGAATACTCTCATCCCATGTGTGGAGGTGCTTGGAATTGTACATGCGTAGGATGTGCACGATCATTCGGCTGATGACCTCGGTTTGGTCATCCGTCTCGGGGTGGAAGGAAGTGGATTTGGTGAGCTTGGTATCCAATAGTGAATAGAGGCTCGAACAGAAGGTGTTGAGGAACCGAATGTCCTGATATGAGATAATGGTTTGTGGGATCCCAAAGTGTACCCACACTCATTAAAATAAGATCTTGTCAATGGCCTCCATTGTGATGCTCTTCTTGTAGGCAACCATAATCACCATCTTGGAAAAGCAATCAACAACCACAAAAACACAGTCATTTCCCCTCTTGGTGGATGGAAGGCCTGACCTATAGTCCATTGAGATGGATTCCCAGGACCTGTCAGGAGTAGGTAGAGCAGTGTACAAGCCTTGTTTCTTAGTGGTCGGTTTGGCAATAGCGTAGGCGGTGTAGGACCGGATATACTTGCTGACATCATGTCGAAGTTTCGGCCAGTAGAAATGTCATTGCAGCACTACCACTATCTTTTCCACGTTGAAGTGTCTTTCCACCTGACTGTAGTGGGCTTCCAAAATCAGCTTCGCTCACTCGCTTTATGGAACACAGAGATGGCCCAAATGGAACAACAACCCATTATGAAGATGGAAATTAGTGATAGCTATGTTTGAGCCCAACATCTGGTAGGTGTTGGTGAAGTCAGGATCTGTATCATAGAGGTGGGGCCATCTGGAGGTCTCGTGGTCACAAGATTCTAGCATCGTGGTGAGTTTCGCAATTGGAGGTCGGCTGAGGCAATCAACGACTCGATTGGTACTTCCTGTTTTATACTTAATGTTGAGGTGGAACTACTGCAAATATGTGGACCACTTCTAATGGTGGTCATTTTTCAATTTTCCTTGTGTTTGCATGAACTGCAGTGTCTTATGATTAGTGTGGATGACCGTATCCTTCCCGAGAATGTAATTCCTCCACTGGCGGCATGCTTGCATAATGGAGTACATTTATTTATCGTAAGTAGGGTACTTACGGACAACATCTGATAGTGTCTGACTATGATAGGCCATGGGGTGGTCGTGTTGAGTGAGGACTGCGACCACATAATAGTCTGAAGCATTTGTCTCGATCTCAAAGGGTTGTTGTAGGTCAGGTAATGAAATCACTGGGGTTGAGCACAAGCGTTGCTTCAGATCATCAAATGCTTATTGTTGGGACATGCCCCACACAAATCTGGCCTTAACACCACCTCTGGTTATTTGGCTGAGGGCCCATGAAATATGGGAGAATCCCAACATGAACCTGCGATAGGAATTGGCAAGGCCTAAGAAGCTTTGAATATCAGTGAGTGTGGTTGGGGCTGTGCAGTCATGGATGACTTGTATCTTGGCTAGATACACATGCACACCATGTGAATCAATAATGTAGCCTAGGTACTAGACTCTGTCCATGCTGAAGGAACATTTTTCAAAGTTGGCATATAGCTTGTATTGTCGTAGAGTGTGCAGAACCTACATAATATGCTTTAAGTGTTCCGCTCAAGTCTTGTTGTAGATGAGGATGTCATCCAGATACACCACTACAAAAGAGTTAGTGTAAGGACATAATATATCATCCATTATCCTCATGAAATTTTTTGGGGCATTTTTCAAACCAAAGAGCATGACCAACCATTCAAAAAGACCTTCTTTTGACTTGGAGGCAGTCTTCCATACATTTGTCTTCTCTGTTGGGACATGATGGTAACCAAACTTCAAATAAATATTAGTGAAGTATTCCCCCCCCTTGAGATGATCAAGGAAGTTATCGATTTGGGGAATCAGGTATTGGTTCCTGACTGTGATTTTTTTTAGGGCTCAGTAATCAATGCAGAGTCGCCAGGTCCCATCTTTCTTCTACACGAGCAATTAGGCTTCCACAAGGTGATGAGCTAGGTCGGATGTGACCCTTGTGGAGCAGTTCTTAGATCTGATGCTGGATCTCCTCATTTTCTAACAGAGAGAGGCGACAGACTGGCCCATTGGGTAGCAGTACGCCGGGTGTCAAATTGATGGAATGCTTGACTTGACAATGCATAAGTACCCTAGTAGGTGATGAGAAGATGTCTTTGTATTCTTCCACGACTTTATCCACTTGATTCTATTACGTGGAGAGGTCGGAAACAGAGGCCATGGATGTGGGTGGAACCTTCTGCTCACTCTGAGAGTGAATCAAAAAGAATAAAAAATTCTTGGTATGAGAAATTATCTTCCTGCATTGCTTGGCAGAGATCAAGGAAACATCACTAAGTTGGACTACCTTGGGTATCCTGTAAAATTTCGTGTTCAAAGTAATAATAACACTGCGAGGCCTAGAATCATATACAACATGACATTTACATAAATAAGGTTGGCCCAAAAGAACATCACAAACTTCAAGGGGAGCAACATCACACAATACCTCCTCTTTGAATGACTTGGTACCATACGACAGACGACATTGTTGATTGGCGCAAAGGCCACTTCCTTGGCGGAGCCATTCAATGGTGTAGGGTTGTGGATGTGGTGTTGTCGGAAAGGCTATCCACTTGACGACCTCTGCTGAGATGAGGTTCTTCTGGCTACCGTTATCAATGATGAAGTGCACTGGAGTGCCTTTCACCCACATCTATGAATGAAAGAGACGCTCGCCTTCCTCTGGCTCATCAGGTTCACTAGGCTGGATATTGGTGGTAGCAATGGTGGAACTAGGTTCCATGTCAATGATTTGTCTCCCCTTTTCTGGCTCTGACTCAGAGTCATATCTCACATCTGATTCAAATGTTTTCACCTCAATGACCAATGACTTCTTTGAGCGGAAATCAATAGTTTTATGCCAGGGGCTCTTATGGAAGTTGCACCACTTCCCGGTATCCTTCTTTGTCTTTTCATTGTCCTTCTTTTCTTGTGGATTGGATTGGTTTTCCTAATGTTTCTCATCTTTGGTCCATCCTTTGTTCTGCGAGTTGGGGATTCCCTTTCTCTACTTCTGTTGTGAGGGGTTCCCAGACCCATATTGCCGCGTCTTTTGTTTAAGATTCTGCTCAATTTTGATGGCATATTGATAGGCCACACCCAAGGATGAGATGTCCAAAATATACATTTCTGTCTAGATGTATCTATGCAGACCGTCGCGGTACTTTAGAAACACATGTCACTCAAAATATTTGATACCCATCTTGGTGCACAAGGTATGGAAGACATTGGTGAACTTTGTCATTGTTTGGTCTCATTCCTAGCGCAATGTGGTCCATCTTGTATACAAGTCATCATAACTTCCAACATGGTAGTATTGTTCCTTAATAACATCCCTTAAGGAACCCCAAGTGGGTGAAAATACAAATAATGTGGATCCCTCTATTTCATTTTTCTCACAGAAAGTCTCCCACCAATTTTTGACATGGGGGATGACCTTGAGAAACGCAAATGTAATCTTTTCTCTATCGAAAAAGTTGTGGACGAAAAAATACCCTTCTAGAAGGTTTAACCATTTATCTACAACACCTGCATCTATTTTCCCTTCAAATATAGGAATATCAAAATTGATATGTACCTTGAAGGGGGCGGTTCCTCCGCTTGAGGCGGATGCATCACTTGTCGGCAACCATTGAAGGATTTGTGCAAAGTTGTCCATCATCTCGTTCCTTTGTCGCTCGAGGCCTTCCTTGAGCAACGTTTTGAAAGGATCTCATGTCTCGTCGTCTTTATTTTCATCTTCCATGGACGGTTTCTTGGGTGTGCAAGAGTAGTTTTCCTCAAGAGAAACAAGCTCGATACCCAACTCTCTGTACCCTGACCACGTTGGGGACATGCACTAAAAATCGATAAGGAGCAGACCACTCTGATACCATTGATCCAGATTTATGAGCGAAAAGAAATGAAAACACATAATTATAATATTAACACAGAGGCATAGTGAATAATAATAAAGATACAATAAAATTTGACTTCTATTAAATACAAAATATGTTGAAACTGTAAAATGCAGACTAAAAACAAGCTTGCTAGAATGGTGGCAGCTCATCTCTGAGAAGAGATGTGATAATTATGTTCATTCGAAATAAGATGAGTACAATGAGGATATTAAGGCCTTTTAAAAATAAGCATGAATTCCAAAACCCTAGACATCCAAAAACCTAACCCTAGGAGATGAAGTGCCAAAATTCATGTGGGCCCTATTGGGGTAAGTTAGTACATCAACTTCCTAGGTTCATAACTTTTGCATATGATCTCCGTTTGGGGTGCACGATAGGTCATTGGAAAGGTCTTGACTAGGAGCTTCATTTTATAGGATTAATCAAAGCTATTAACCAATATTGAGGTGTCCGATCGTGAAAAAAATGTTGTTTAAGCCCTCAAAATGGCCCCGGAAGTTTGGGACCCGAAAAGCTGCTAAAAATAGTAAGCTGCCAAAAAATTGTTTTGAGCCAGTTGGAATAGGTGGGTGGCCACGAAGATCCTCCTGGATCAATTATTCAACATGTCAAGGAAGCCAATAAAGAATTCTATGGTCCACCCATCTGACCTTGGATTCTTATCTTTTTGGAAACTATAGAGCACCTCCTTAAGTTCTTCTTCTGTGACTTATTCCATGAGATTTATATTTTCCTCCTCCTAAACAAACCATGGAAAATAACTTACTATTATGACTACGTCAGCCAGGGAGGCCCGAATGTATGCTTGAAATAGTGTTTTGAAGTATTGTTTACCCATGTTTGCTAGACCTTCGAAAGAAGCCACCTCCTGTCCGAGATTGTCTTTTAGGCTCCATATGGTATTTTGGAGTTTCCTTCTTTTTTCATAAGCTTGAAAGAACTTTGTGTTTTCATCCCCTTTTTCCAACCATATGGCTCTGCTCTTTAATGTCCAAGTGGATTCCTTTTCCTCCAACAACTTCCTTTTCTTTTGTTCCAATTGAACCAAAGTTTCCTTTGTTTCTACTGAGTAGAATCCCCCATCTACAGTCTCATTAATGGCTTGAAGAGCCAGCTCTGTTTCCTTCAGTTCTTGATCATCCCTCTCATGTTTTAGTGTGGCCCATTCAATTGTTTCTTTTTTCAGTCTTTTAAGGTTTTCCACAGATTAAACTGCCGCAACTTCCTTTGAATTTGAATCGAGAGGAATCCAATGAGATTTGACAAGCTCAGAGAAGCTCTCCTCCTTGAACCATTTCAAATTGAATTTGAAGGGGCTTGTGGGATTAATCATTCCTTTTTCCACCTCCAGGAAGATGGGATAATGATCTAACTCCCCTCTAGATCCAACCCATTATTGAATTGAAGATCTCTTTCCAAAAGACATTCAGAAACAAAAAATATGTCAATCCTTTTGGAAACTCTCTGCTCACCCACCCTCTTGTTTCTCTAGGTAGGAACAATTTTGACAGGATCAAAATCAATAAGTCTTTTTCTCGCCAAGATGTTTTGGAAAAAAATAGTCAGAAGATCAGGGTGGGCCCTCGGACCCCAATACTCTGCATCTCCCATTGAGAAATTTAAATCCCCTCCAACAATCAAAGATTCAAAATTGAAGAAGGATTTTTAAAAGAGAACTTCCTAGAAACGAGTGTGATCCTGATATGAGCCATAGATATTGATTATAGTGACTTGAATTCCCAGTTCTGAGGAGAGAAAGACATCCCCTATTCCAGACTCAAAACCCCATAGATTCAAGAGCTTCAACTGATTTGGCTTCCAACCCATTGCCAACCCACCTGATCGTCCTTTTGCATCCAAACAGGAGAAGTTCATGCTTTTGAAAAGGGATTCCAATAGGGCATAAATAACTTCACTTGTCGCCATCATCTCCTGAAGGAAAAAAATGTCTGGCTGGTTGGTAGAGACCAACCGAATCAGGGAAGATTTTTTGGATAGGCTCACCACACCCTGACAGTTAAAGGATAAGATCTTCATGGGGGAACCCCTCCGGGGGTTGACATAGCTCTAAGTGCCCCTTTAATGGATTTTTGTTTTCCTGCTGCTCTATCAAGTAAAGCCCTCTTTTGGGATATGGAAAAGAGAGATTTTCGACCCTTCCCAACACCACCATTATACGAGAGAGGGTTTTTGCCTAACCCTTCTAGATCTTTTGGGAGATGAAGACTAATGGAATGTAGAACAATTTGAGATCTCAGTTGATAGGAGGCCTCCTCCTTTGAATCCATGGACATGTTATCGAATGCGATTGATCACAGGGAAGTAGGGAGAGACAAAGGCTCGGCTAGAGTACATAGGGAGATGGGCATTAGATTCTTAGCAGGGGGGAAAGGGGTGACTTCAGAGTTTAGAGTAAGGTTTTTTAAGGACCCAAACTAGTCTTTCCCCAATAATGAAAGAGAATTTATATGAATATTAATTGATGGGAGAGGAATAGAAGGAATACTTGGAGAAACCAAAGAAGCCTTGTGGCAGACCAAGCAATCATGATGCTCCGTGAGAGTGAGGATGGCTTCCTCATCTCCTATTACAGTTGCTACAATGTTTGAATCCCTTTGAGTTGGGCCTCCAACTGACCCCTAAAGGGAGTCCGAGNNNNCTCTAATGTCCCTAAAGATCATCTCGAGCTCCCATGAAAAGGAAGATGACAACTTTTCACATTATGGCCATATTGATGGCACCTCCTACATATGAAAGGGACTCCTTCATAGTCCAGGGTTTGCTTCAGCGATTTTTCGCCCATTACTAACTCCAAAAATCCCAACAAACCTTCATTGATATTCAGAGATGCCATAATTATTGCTACTTCCATTTCCCTTGTTTCTTGAATGACATATCTGCTTCTAAAAAATTCCCCAAGAAATTCCCTAGCTCTGAGAAACTCTTTTTCCGACCAGAACTCCATGAGAAGCCCTGGAAACTAGACCCAAATGGGGATAATATCCACCCTTTCTTTTTGTGAATCGAACAATGGGGTCCACTTCTTGAGGAGGATCAAAGTTGAATCTACACTCCAGGGTTTCTTTAGCACCCATTTCACATCTGAGACACATCAAAATTTAAAACTGAACCACCCCCTAGAGAGGGTATGAATCTCCGAGACATACCTTAAATTTGTATGCCAAGATTCTTTTGGCCATTATGAGAGTATCTTATGGATGAAGCGACGCCTCTGAGCTAACCCTACTAGAATCAAATTTTCCATCTCCACCACTTCTGGCAGCGAGATGTTGGCTCCAACAATTAGTTTGGCTTCCCCTCTATCCTTCACACACTTATCCTTATTTCTCCTAGTCACTGATTTGGGGGATGAGGAATTGGATCTCGCTTGTCCAGTCGTCCCTTTGGGAGATCCTTGCTCAAATTTCGTCCGATGAACATGAGAGGGGGAAAGGACCCCAACCGCTTCCTAACATGGAGTTGGCAAGACTATAATCGAATCCACGAAAGAGGTTGAATCTACTAAAACCTCGCAAGTCAGGGACGGGAGGGAGGATGCACATGAAAAAGGGAAAATGTCTGGCGAATCTCCTCCAAATAGTTCTTCCATAGGATCTGCCCCTAGGAAACCTAGATCAACTCCTTCGGAACCAACAATTGTATTCAAACCAAGCCCTAAACTAAAATTGTGCCAGTATGGGGTCTGTGGAAGAGAAAAAGTCTCCTCTCCATCTTGAAAAGTTGTAAACGAACAAGAGCCAACCGTCTCAGCAACATGGGGGGACAAAGAAACCCTACCCAGATCCGACACCAGAGTTGTGGGAGCAGAAGCCCTAACATCAGAAGATGCCTACGGAAAAGAAGAACTAAGCTGCCCCACAGACCTAAAAAATGAACCCCGAGCCTTACCCCTATCCTCTTGGAACGGCTCAGGACAGACCTACTCCCAACTTGGGGATGTCATACTGAAAATTGGCGAGGCCTAGATGCTCTGGCCTACCTAAGGATCTGGGGAATAATCCATGAGGTCAACATCTTTTGCTGGATAAGTCCACGAGGCACTCGGTGGAGGATTGTGTAAATCCCATCCCATAATTTAGAGAATAAAATAATCTGCAGGGATTAACGCCTAACTGTAGAGGGAACCGATAACGGTGCAGGAGAGAAATAGGTATTCCGTAGACAGGGAGAGGCACAACTGTGGCTAAGGTTCCACAAAGAAAACCCCCCATATATATATATATAGCCAAGGTTATCCCTCATCCTTTGATTCTTTACTTGTTCAGGGGAGATCCCCATCTTTTTGTTGAAACCCCACATCACATGAAGCACACCCCTAGCATAGTGTAAACACTTTTGAAGAAACCTAAAAACTAACTAACACTACAATTATACAAACTCTTGGTTTACAACACTTGCCTGCCAACCTGCAAGCGCAAGCGCAACACAAGGTCCAGTCAAAGCTTATTCCTTCCATAACTACTTGCTTGTAGGCAAGGAAATATATATATATATATATATATATATATATATATATATATAACAAGCCTAAGTTCATCTTAACTCCTAATTTATCATGGGTGGAGAGGGATCAAGTCCCTAGAGTTGATTTTTTTTTTAAATTGAAAAAATTTGAAAAAACGTTTGCATCTCAAGGGATTTGATATTATAAATCTAGACTTAAAATAAATTTACGTTGATATTATAAAAATTATAAGCTACATCAATACCAGCATAGATCCATATTAAACCCAGATCAAATTTCTTAATATGTAAATATTTTGTCATCTAATTCCATGTAATAAAGTCTTCATATTAAATGATAAAAAAAATTACACCTTAAGAAATTTGATCATTCTCGGTGCTTGATAGATATGAGTTTAATATGGATCTATGCTGGTTTAATTTTTTATATATACAACACAATAACATCTCCACCATACTACATTGTAAAGCACCTAACTACTCTCGATACAATAATTAAATAATTAAAATTTATATTTATAAAAAATTATTATTATTGACCATAATAGAAACTCTGTAGCTCTGCTGCTAGGGTTACCGCCGCCATGGAGGAGCAGGGCTTGCCTAGGGCCTCCTCTCCTCCCTAACCTCCTCTGCCCCCTCCAAACGACGTTGCCTTCTGCTCGCTGATCAATTCCTTGCCCAAGAAGAAAAAGGCGGAAAGCTCAAAGTTCGTTAAAAGAGTGAAAGAAATGTCAGAGGTCTCCCTCCTACCGGACGTGCCCATACAAGTCACCCTGTCATTGACTGAGCGCACGCTTGTTGGGTAGTTCATCGGCCTATGGCCGTCCCCCAAAGCCACTGAAACATGGGTCATAAGAAATTGGAAGCCGTTGATTAAGCATAATGTCACCTCTCATTTCCTGGGCAGAGGCTATTTTCTCTTCGAATTCACCTCCAGAGACGACAAGGATTTGATCTTTAGGAATGGCCCATACTTTATGGAACCTCAAGGATTGTATCTGAATAAATGGACTCTGGATTTCAACCTAGAAGAGGACGTTCCCTCAGCAGTCCCAGTGTGGGTCAGAATGCCTAATCTCCCAATTCACTGCTGGAATTGGGACTCATTGAAACATATAGGAGATGCACTTGACAAATCCATTGACAGGGCACATAATAAAGATCAATATGACTGCGCACGAATATGTGTGGAGGTGGATCTTGAGGTAGGGCTCTCAGAGGCTATCAAAATCAAGGTTGGAAGTTGGTCTCATATACAGAAACTGGATTATGAACAACTTCCGTTCAAGTGCCGGAGGTGTCATGAATACGGGCATTTTGCCAGAAATTGCCCAAAAATTAGTGAGGAAGATAAGGGAAAAGAGGAAGGATGGAAGCAATTTAAGAGATCCAAAGCTAACCCAAAGATCTCAAATATGGAAGGGCACGAGAAGAGTAAAGGAAATCAAGCCAAAGATAACAATTCGCCCCAGAAAAACCTCCAGTCAAAAGAGTCAGGAAACATGTTCGAAACCCTTGGCCTGGCTTCTCAAGAACTCCCTGAAGGGGAGCTACCTCAGAAGGAGCAGATGGAGATTGCAAGAAACCAAGATAAGGAGGATGTTGAGGATGCAGTGATAAAGGAAGCAAGGCATGCAGAAAGAGAATCAGAAAGATCCAAAGACAAGGGCACGGCCAACAATGTGGGAAGCCAAGGCTCGGAAGAATCCGAAGAGGAAGGAGAGATAGGAGACTTTCTATCCATGGTCCGAAGATCGGCAAGGGGAAGGATGTCATCCAGGGAGAAGAGAGAAAAAGAAACATACAAAGATAAAGCGCAGGAAAGTCAACCAACCTTGGAAAAAATTTTGGCCAAAACCCCAAAGATGGCAAGAAACCAGGGACAGGGCTTCAAGGGAGGCCCGCACTCTCACAAAAATAAATAGTGAAAGTGATCTTCTGGAACTACAGAGGTTTGGGAAGCAAGATGAAAGAAGAAGCCATGAGGGCCCTAATCAAGACTGAAAACCCAGACATATTGCTAGTCCAGAAGACAAAACTGAAGGAAAATCGATTCCTCCAAAGCAACAAAAGATTTTGGAAAAAAGGCGGGATAAATGCTACTTCAACCAGAGGAGCCTCAGGAGGTCTTGGCACTCTTTGGAACAACTCTAAATATAAGATGGTAGCTGGAAAAAAAAATGTACACTGGTTGCTCACAAAATTTAAACACCAAGACTCGATGGAGGTTTTCAGCTTTTTCAACGTTTATGTTCTGGTAAATGCAGGGGAAAAGAAATTTTG
This sequence comes from Picea mariana, assembly GCA_032191745.1. Classification (NCBI taxonomy): domain Eukaryota; kingdom Viridiplantae; phylum Streptophyta; class Pinopsida; order Pinales; family Pinaceae; genus Picea; species Picea mariana. The sequence continues at coordinate 62,981 of JASDQU010370709.1, read as the reverse complement.
TTGGGACTCACTCAGAGATCTAGTGGATGAGGGAGTTCTGGAAAACATTATAATCGCAGGGGACCTGAACATCTCCCTTAGTCAAAGAGAAAAGCATGGGGGTTGTATTGTAAGAGATCCGGCTCAAGAGTGGGTGGAGGACCTCATCCAAGACTGGGATCTGCTCGACGTCAAGCCTTCTCGAGGTAAGTACACTTGGTCAAATAAGCGAGTAGGCCTTGGGCATATCGCTGCCAGGTTAGATAGGTTTCTTCTCCAAAGTTCCTACCTTCTTCTTGGTATTGATGTGAAAATGAAGATTCTTTCTAATAGTACTTTGGATCATAAGCCCATAATGCTGGTTCTCACTCCTCAAAGGAATTTAGGCCCTATTCCCTTTAGATTTAATCCTCT
>JASDQU010370709.1:45451-58617 GCA_032191745.1 Picea mariana | reverse complement strand
TAGTTTCCAACATGACATAAATGAGTATACCTATGGTGTGGCTATGGGGTTCCCACTCTCTCCCATCGTTATGTGTTATAATATAACACATATACTATATGTGTTATATTATAACACATATAGTATATGTGTTATAAATATAACACATATACTATTGTTGCTAATCTATTTATGAAATATTTTGAAAGGAAATACATGATATCTTATCCTATGAAACCTAATCTTTGGATTATATTTGTTAATGAAACCTTTATCACTTGCTCCTATGGACGTTAAAACCTAGAAAAAATTGTTGAACAACTCAATAAGCAATGTGATTACATTAAATTTATCATGGATATTGAAATTGAAGGGAACTTTTCATTTTTAGATGTTTGAGTGAAAAACATGCTAGATGAATCTATGACCCAGCCAGTTTATACAAAACTGAATCACACGTCCAAACAATATCTTCATGTAGAGTCACATCACCATCTTTCTCAAAAACTAAGATCATTTAGAACCCTAGCAACAACATCCCTTAGAGTCTCATATGAATTTCATTTACACGAATTAAAATTTCATCTCCTAAAGGTATTTAAAGAAAACACTTATAAGGAACATTGAGGAATCAAAACCTTCAAAAATCCTAGTAAAGGATCAAGGAACAAGAAGTACATGGATGAGATTTACAAATATATTGTTACCCTACATTCCAGAGACCATGGATAAAATTGCTAAGGCTTCTTGCTAGGGCTTTAAAGAAGTCTGGAACAAATTTTAAACCCCTATTGACAATCAAAAGCTCTCTTAAATTTGTTAAGATTTTACTAGTCCCACTAATTATAAAGACATTTACACGGATCAATGATCATGTAAAAAAATACATAAGTAAAACTAATTATTTAATTAAAATTATAATATAGGAACATAAAACAAATATTAAGCATGATCATATTCTTCTATTTACATTAATATAATACTTGGATAATATGAAACATCATATTTACATTGATAAAGACAAAATATTTACTAAAATTAACAATCATTACAATAAAATATTCAAGAAAAAAATCAAAATTAAAAAGTAAACAAACAACCTTAACATTGGATAAAAGATCAACAAACTGGATTTAAGTATTATCATCCAAATATGAATCAAAATATCTCTCCCTTTTCTTTCTTTTTATTATATTTCTTTATCTATATAGTTTTCATATCTTCTATTTCATTATAATTGTTTCCTAAAATATAATAATTATACTATCAGCTTATTAGAAAGCATACTATAACAAACCTAATATAAGTATTATAATTGTTTCCTAAAATATAATAATTATACTATCAGCTTATTAGGAAGCATACTATAACAAACCTAATATAAGTATATGCATACTATAACAAACCTCATATAACTATATGATATGCAAATAGACTCGTCATGATATTATATTAACTCTACAAACTAATTAATTTCAGATTATATTCATATTCTATCATGGATAATGTACTTATAAATGTATTCCTTCTCAAATATAAAATAAATCAAAACGAAACTTATTATAAAATATTAAAATACATCATAAATGTATTCCTTAAACTTATTATAAAATATTATGATTCTTAACCATATTAAAACTAAAAGTTGGAGTATATATGTATAATGTACTTATAAATGTATTCCTTCTCAAATATAAAACAAATCAAAATGAAACTTATTATAAAATATTATGATTCTTAACCATATTAAAACTAAAAGTTGGAGTATATATGTATAATGTACTTATAAATGTATTCCTTCTCAAATATAAAATAAATCAAAATGAAACTTATTATAAAACATTAAAATACATTATAAATTTATTCCTTCTCAAATATAAAATAAATTAAAATGAAACTTATTATAAAATATTATGATTCTTAACCATATTAAAACAAAATAAATTAAAATAAAATTTATTATAAAATATTATGATTCTTAACCATATTAAAACTAAAAGTTGAAGTATATTTACATATATAGATTAAATAAAAACATATTAACCAAAATGAACCAAAATGTTTGAGTATATAATATAGATTAGCAAAAGATATATTAACCATAATCAAAATGAAATTTATTATAAAATATTATGATTCTTAACCATATCAAAAAGTCTCCATCACTAAAAGTTGGAGTATATTTACAAATATAGATTAAATAAAGACATATTAACCAAAATGTTTGCGTATATACTACACATATAGATTAGCAAAGGATATATTAACTATAATCTATATTATTTAGGTTTTAATTATAAAATATTGTTTTATCTTTATTGTTTCATATTATATTATGGATAATGTATTTATAAATTAATTTCTTTCTCAAATATAAAATAAATCAAAATGAAGCTTATATAAAATATTGTGATTCTTAGCGATAATTCATCAGTAAAAGTTGGAGTATATTTACATATATATATATATATATATATATATATATAGATTAAATAAAGATATATTAACCAAAATGTTTGAGTATATATTATAAATATAGATTAGCAAGGAATATACTAACCACAATCTATATTATTTAGACTTTAATTATAAAATATTGTTTTTTTCTTTATGGTTATTTATTTTATATGAACTTTATTACAACTATAATAATAATAATAATAATCTATTTTTAAGGTCATGGCCAAGCCACACCAAATTAGTGTATGAGACCCCCTTTTTGTGGGATAAGAAACTTGATAAGATGATGAAGAAACTATATAGAATATATAAGTAAATATTCTATATTATTACATTTTTAAAGGGTATATATATGGTATTCTAAATACATTTATGATATATTTTTAAATTTAATTATAAATGATGAAATATATGTTATATTTTTAAATTTAATTTAAATAATGAAATATATATTTATATAAAGATAAAGTAAAATATACTAAATTTTATATTTAAATCATTAATCTTATTATTTAGAAATAAATAATAAACTATATATTATATAATAGTACAATTATATAATAATAATAATAATATAATTTTGAGGTTATGATATCAAATTGATGTATAAGATCTTCTCGTTTAAATGTTTTCACTATAAGTTAATATTATAAAGAAAATGAAAATTAAACTTTATAATATCATGGTTTAATTATTTTTTGATAATTTTATTAAAAAAATATTTTTTAATAACAAAATGTATGCAAACCATATAATATAAATACTAGAAATAAAGACAAACCATCTTTTAGTTCAAACAATGAATTATTAATTAATATTAATGGAGATTAAGATTATTTTTCTCCTAATAACTTATTATTTATTTTGATAATAAAATTTGTTAATTTGATTTAAAAATTTTCATCATTTTTTATTATTTATTTTGATAATAAAACTTGTTAATTTGATTTAAAAATTTTCATAATTTATTATTTATTTTGATGATGAATTTTATTGATTTGATTTAAAATTATTAATTTATAAATAATGTTATTAATCATAAAATTTAAAAATAAAAATAAATATATTTTTTGTTTGTTAGTTTGTTCGTAACTTGTATATGGCTTGAGAAATCTCTACTCAGGAACATTTAAGCTGCCAAAATCACCAGGGGATCCTCCGACTGAGCCACACGAACCCTTAACATGCTTAGATTTTTTGTCCCAACAAATTTCGAACCCATAACTTTAATATCATAGAGTACCTTAACAACACACTCTGTAAACAATTATCCTAAAAATAAAAATAAATATTATTTATTATTAAATAAAATTATTATTTTATACTAAAAATACATAATATTTTTACAAGTATGCATTTCCTACCTAAACACTTTGCAACATGATTCCACCTTATTGATAATTCTATAGTACCTTATTTGCTTTCGTTGTATATTTATCTTAATGAGGACAACTAATTTTTATGAAAAACATAAACATTATGAGGAAACCTTTTCCTTCTTTAATGAAGTTTCATTATAATATTAATGAAAAGCATAATTCTAATATTGATTTATTAAGGATGTTGTTTGCCCATATAAAAATAACAATGTTTGCCCATATAAAAATAACAATATAAAGTTTAAGGAAGAAGTTGGCTTTTTAATAAAAATCAATATTCAACTTTAAGATTAAATAAATGTCTTGTGAAGCTAAGTTACCCATTAATATGAGAGGTTGTTCCCTTCAAAGTAATAATACCCATCGCTTTGATGATTATTAAAATTTGAAGTATATATATGAACTGCTCTTCCTTTATTGGAGGATAATGATACTTCTATTAAGTATTTTTAGTTTGTGAATTAATACTAGAAAAAGTAAGCTTTAAGTAAATAACTATACATAACTTAACTTGATGGGTATAATGGGAAGTGAAAAGCTAGGGTTTAGTGTCTATAAACAATAGGCTAGAGTAAGGGACACATGAATTTATTAGTTGTTAATTAGTAACATCGACATATATGATCTTTTAGTCGATTAATCGGAGGATCCTTTGTCATAGGATTAGATTTTTGTGGATCCAGTCTTAAATCTCTATACAATCTTTTTGTTGGAGGCTGACAACAGTTCATGTAATGATAGTACTTTTGTCCCTTTATCGATTCTTGTGCATATGCATCTTGACTCTTTGGGAAATCCCATAGTAGGTTAGGGTATAAATAGATTGATTTACAATACCTTCATTAGTTATTCACATCATGAGAAGTTAGGGTTTTCTCTAGAGGGAAGATCTATCATCGAACTGTCGATTACTTTGCATGTTTCTTCTCCCACTAAGGCTCCTTCCTTTAACAAGAAGTTTATTTAAGGGGAGGTATCACAAGGTTTTATCAGTATCAAACTCTTAGTGGTGGAGAAGTAGGGTGGTGTTCTTTCTGGTAGTGGTAAGAACCCTAGAAAAAAAACTATGAAGGTGGTTAAATCACATGGAGGTGGAGTTTCGCTAGTGGTAGAAGAAGACCTAAAGGTTCCGCAAATATCTGACCTTGAGGGAATATCTCTTCTTGGAAATTCCATGGAATGATATTGTCGGTTGGATTACTAAATAGTTGGATGGAATCAACTTGGATTCCAAAGATTGACTATATGACAATTTTCCACCTTTTGTCTCAGGGTTGGATTAGATTTATTTCCGATTAAGGGAGGATGGGAGTGATATTATAGAAGAAAATTGGTAATTATATCATCACTTGTTGTGTCCAAAGCCATGGCATCCTCTTTTTGATGCCAATGAAGAAGTTCTCACTACTATGCCTTCATGGGTTAAATTACCCAATATGCCTATAGAGTTTTGGATGGATTCTAGACCTAAATAAATTGGAGATGCATTGGGTACTTTTATCTTTGTAGATACGAGGTGTAAAAATTTTGGTTGTCGATCTGTGGCTCAAATATTGGTTTCTCTTGATCTTCACAAGGGACTTTTCGAATCCATGGAGTTAGTGTTGGGAGATAGGAGTTATACCCAAATTCTAGATTACTTGAATGGTCCCTTTTGGTGCTCAAGATGTCATAGGGTTGGTCACATCATGGAAGAGTTCTCTCTCCCCTTTCATAAGAACTCACGAGAGATGGATAAGGAAAAGGTGAGCATTTTCTTGGAGACTCTACATTTATTGCATGTTATAGGATCATAGGATTAGAATCAAGTTCTTATCAGGGAAGATGATGCAAATGCTAAAAATACATTGATGGGATATGTGCAAGTTGGTATCAATGTGGGTGAGTACACTTTAAATGGACCTACCATTCTCCCTAGGACTGAATGTGTCAATGTTTCTATTTATATTTTTGGTGCATACTTATAACTTACACCAACTCAATGGAATAAATTGGATGCACTTTTCTCTTCCATTTCCTTGATTGCTCGTGACTCTGGTAAGTTTGTTACTCCTCGTATTCCAAATATTGATTCCATGCAAGTTATCTCATGTTTTATTATAAATGGGGTTGGAGTAGTTTTGGGTTGTATCTTTTCAGGGGAAGATCCTTGCCAAACCAATTCCCTTGAGGATTGGGGGGGTGGCACTCAGGTAGAGAACATCAAGTAGGATGCGGGTGGGGTGTCTCTTCCCCCTGAATTTTTTTTTGTCTCCACTACTTTGGGATCCCTATCCACCTCTTTGGGATGAGATCCTTATTTTTTAAGGCCATGAGACTTTAGCAAAATTCAATCATGATCTGGGGGTTTGGGTTGGGACGATCATAAGGAAGGCGATCATGTCAAGGTGGGTGGTAATTCTGCACTTAGGCATTCCTAGGAGCATGCTTCACATAAAGTTTCTCAAGGATGGAAAATATTAGTTTCCAATGTTCTTAAAGTAGGAGAAGCCCATCTAGCGGGGTCCTCATGAAAATTATGTGAACGAATATGTGGGGCCTTGGGGGGAGGGCCAAGAAACTTTCTCTACATCATTTTGTTGACATAGAAAAAAAGGACATTGTTCTTGTACAAGAGACAATGGGATGAAGTGATCCTCTAATCTTTGATTTGGGAAGCTATTCTCGGGTTGGAAATTCTATGGGATCAATTCAGATGGGATGTTACGGGGGATAATTTCAGGATTTTTGAATCAGTGTGAAGTTATTAATGGTTTTTTTCATTTGTTCAGGTTTGACAATGGAAGTGTGTAACATCCCTTGTTTTGGTCCCCAAAATTGTAATGTAATTGTATAAATGTGAACTAGGTTGGTGAGCCGATATGATTGGGGGCCAAGAGCCCATATTGATTTATATGGCTAGGGGCCAAATTGTACATTATGATCATTGAAATGATTAATAAAATAATAATATCCAGTTGAGATATGAGAGGAATAAAAAAAAATGGGGGCCTATGATTCCACAAGAGAGAGGGGGGGCCAAGGGGGGAGTTATTCATGGGTATTAATCCAACCCACATTCCTAAATTATTATCATTATGTATAACCTTCTATTTTTCTATTGAGTGTTCCTAAAGCCAATCATTAAACTCATGTAAGAGGGTGGTTGTGAGGTGCCACATACCATAGTTATTGGGAGCATGGGGTTAAAGTACAATCATCTTTGGGAAGAGTGTGAGTCAAGCAAGCAAGGGAAAGAGAAGGAAATCTATATACAGAAAGTGGACAGTTTTTACATGTATATTTTGGGGGCAATAAAAGAGGGATGAGTGATGGAAAGAACACTATCCATGTTGTGACTAAAGGATGCCATTGTTTGGCTTTGTTTATGTTGGAAATGTGTCTCGTGTTCTTATAAAAATGGGTTGTAAGCCTGTAGTGTGATTTCTTGGTGAGGAAATGGCTCAAAAGCCTTGTGAGGAATGTTGTGAAGACTCCTAAAGCAGTTGAGAGTTCCTAGAGTCCCCAACTAATATATTCATAGAAAAACAAGTGCATTGGAATCCCTGATAAACTAATGGTACAACTCAAGGGAATATGAACAGTGAAGAGGGTACATTTCTTGGGCTGTGTAGGTTGTGGAGAAGATAGAGCTGATAGATTCCAATTGTTGCAGGAGTAGAGCTTAGGTTTGGGGTTGTTGTGTGTGGAGAGTATATAGCCACATAAATATATCTACTTGTGGAATCATAGCCTCAACTCGAGGGTGGGTTGCTATTGAAATTTGGAAAAACAATGCCTATGGATGGGAGGTTCATCTTTCGTATGTAGCTAGTTTGTTACATTTTATTAAAAAAAATAAGTGTTATGTTTTTTTATTATGATTATTCCATTGTGTAAATGTATATTTGAATGTTTTGTGTTTGTTCTGTGCTTACTGGATGCATTCATGTTTTTATATGTGTTGTTAGATGCATGGGTAAAACAACATGTTGTTTGATGTAATTTTTATGGTATAGTCGCCTCTTGGTTTTCTTTTATACGTAAGGGGAATTTTTAAATTTGTATTTAGCAAGCTAAGTCATTTTTGGTAGTGACAAGACTGAGCTTAGAGGTTGGGTACATTATAGAATATAGCATGGTGCTCGAATTATCGAACACGCTAATAATAGTAGACGCATGCAATACAAAGTCAATTGTGTGTTCGTTGTGAATATTTGTCATGTGAAGTACAAAGGTTATTGTGGGTGCGCTTTGTCTTAGTGAGGACACAAACTTCATGAGCATTTGGAATGTCATAGATTCATTTAAATAAATGGTATCAGAAAAAAGTTAAATATGTGTATAATTCGTATATGATAAGCTACATGAATTTAGTTAACTGTTTTTTTTTTTTAATTTATGTGTATTTTCAACAAGTAATGTTCTTCGGTTAAGCTGGGTGGCGTTACAAAAAGGTATCAAATATTTTTGGTTCAAAATTGGACTTGTATGGGCTAGATATCATAATGAAGTTGGTAAATTTGTCATCTCAGCATTTGATTTGTGTTGAACTTGGGGAAAACGGTGAAATCTGAGTGAAATTCCCAAATTTCTAACCAAATTCAAGTCAAAATTGCACTCAGAATGGTTTTCATGGAGGGGTCATTTTAATTTTGCAAGCGGATAAATTTGTCCTATACAGACGAGTCAGGAATTTCCATGATGGTCACGATGGTCGTGAGTCAAAATTATGGAAAAATCAACAAAGAGAAGGAGGAATTTATGTGTGTGTTGAATATTCACGTTGCATGGAGTATAATGGTCGGCATGCCTGTAGTGTTGGTGTGCAGTGAATGCACATTGAATATTCGCATTGCATGGAGTAGAATTGTTGGTGTGCATTGCATGCGCATCGAACGGAGTGGAATTATGGTGTGTGCATAAGATTGGTGTGCGGAAAAAAAAAAGTTGTGTGCATTGGATATTTTTTGTATTATAAAAGTTGTGTGCATTGAATATTGGTGTGCGGTATAAAGTTGTGCGCACTAAATATGGATGCATGTTGTAAAAATTTGCATGCCCTATATATTGAGGCATGATATAAAAATTCATGTGAACTGAATATTGGTGCATGGTATAAAAATTTGCACACTGAATATTGTTGCACGGTATAAAAGTTGTGTGCATTGAATATGGGTGCGCACTAAATAATTGATGTGTAGTATTAAAGTTGTGAAGCTCAATATTGGTGTGTAGTATAAACGTTTTTTGTGTTGAAGATTGGTTCATGGTATTAAAGTTGTGCAGACTATATATTGAGGTGCAGTATAAAATTTGTGCACACTGAATATTGGTGTGTGGTCCATGTGTTAAATATTGGCATTGCACGTTGTAGAATTGGTACATGTTGAATATTGGTGCATAATACAATACTAGTGTGTGCATTGGCTTCCAAATAAGAAAAAATAAAATAAAAGAAGAGAAATAAAAGGAGAAAAAAAGACAAGGAGAAAAGGGAAGGAGAAATAGCCCCTTTTACGAAAAATAACAAGTTTAGAGCCCAAAACTTGTTTTGGGTAAACATGAGAAATTTAACTCATATTTGGATGAAATTTTAGGTGTCTTACTATAGTGAAGAGGGATACAAGAATTATAGTGAGGGCCATCAACTAATTATGCTTCCATTTTCCGAAAAATGTGAAATTGTGACTTTTGAAAGTGTGGGTCGTGCTCCATAACTGGGGCCCAGATAAGGGTGAAAACTGTATAGAAAAAAAAATAAAAAATAGGTATGAAGATATCCATTTGGCCTCCCAAAACAATTCAAAGGGAGTTAGTGTGGAAACACCGAAATAGGGAAAAATCCACTATTTACAAGTGTTATGGGGATTTTTGAAATCTTCAGAGGAAGAAAAGGGACCCTAAATCACCTATCTAGAAAATATTATTTACTCAATATTTTGTATAATCATCAAGCCAAAAACGTTTTTTTTAGTGAATTTTTTCCAGAAGTGTGTAGTTTCATAGATAGCCAGTTTGGCGAAAATTTCGGGAAAATGAGTGAAAATTGACAAAGTTGTCATTTCCATATTACTTCAGTTTTTTACTGGCGCATCATATTTACACTCTGAGAATTTTTATGAATTCCATGTCAACATTGTTATCTATGTATCATACAAAGTTTCCTTGGTTTCGAACAAATTTACCTCTGCAGGTAGCCAAAGTTGGTCTTTGAGATTATTTTGCACTTGGGAGAAGGTGCACAAAAAGGGGTGAATTGGAAATATTCAATTGCCTATAATTGTTTTCGCAATGCTCAGGATCAAGAAAGAAAGTAGTCATTGGAAATATATTCGATAGGAGGATCCAACTATCCACCCAGAATTCAATTTTGAGCCAAAGAATTCTCAAGGAATCAAAAGGAAAGTTATAGGTGGACTTAAAGGACACCATTGAGAAAAATGGGAATTTCGGGAAGCCATAATTGTTGGATCATAAAATACAATTGAAGCATGAGTATGGTATTTGGAGAGGTAATATAGGGAAAACATGATATAAATATTAAGTTCTCCTAGAAGGCATTTAGTTGTGTTATAAGTCTACAGAAAAAGGGACAATTGAACTCCATGATCCCAACAATTACTCAATGCGAAAGTTTTCCAAAACAACTCAATTCTAGGAAAATATTTCCAGATGTTAGAGGTACATGTCAAAGGTGAGAACTGGCTCGAAATAAGAGTAGTGATGCCTATGATACTTCCTATGCAGTGGTGTAAAGGAACCTTGGGAAGTGTCATTCCTTGGAAATAAAATACGTTGATATTAACAACAAGGCATTGTTAATAAGAAGAAGAGAACTCAAGAAGAGAGTGTTATGTGAAGGGACTACTATAAAGAGCATAAGATTCTATAAATGATTTTTTTGTGAATCTATTCTAGATTAATCTCAGGGTTCATCAGACATGGAAGTAGGTCAAGATTATATATTTAGATGAAGAATCAAAGAGATGCAGAGGGAAGTGTGGGGATACAGAGAAAGTATTGAAATGTTGACAAATGAATCAAGAAGAGGGGAGAAGTATTAGCATTTATCCTCTATAGAATCTAAATGGATTGCAAAAGGGTATCAATAGATATTCTCAAATGAACATGAAGCTAGTAGGTGAAGAATGCCATTTGCTTGCACATGGACTTAAGGAGGAATCCATAGCCTTGAAGATAGATATGTGGTGAAGGTGGCAAAGTTTGTTGCAAAATAAAAGAAAGGGTCTCATGAGGTGATGTGTGATTCATGGAGGGGATGAGTCATCTTTATGCACAAGCATAGGAATGTAAGAAGAAGGAATTGTTAAGCTATGGATTAGATACTTTCATCTAAAATTACCAAGGCAAGAAACCCACTTATATTATCAAAGTGCACGGTGAAATCTTGGTACAAGTGAAAGAAAGGATGGAATATTGAAGGTTCAATTTCATTTCTATGTATCAATGGAAAAATATAACATTCCATTGGAAGTAGTTTAGTCTTGAGTAGATGAATAGGGATTCGCAAGAAAATTTCTATGTTGCTAAAGGGTTAAGCAGATTAGAAAATATTGACACATTAGAAGGTGGACTGGTAGAAATTATATCATTCTAATGTGCGAGATGAATTCTAGCAAGGTAAAGTTGGGGCATTTTTTTTCTAAGTGGGAGTAGTCGCCAATAAGGCATCCTAGATAGGAATGATTAATGGTCAAGCTATAATTGGATGAAACATTCTTAGGAAGAAGAATCAGTGGTGCACAAATGCGAAGAATGGTAGTGTAGAGAAGTAAGGGTGTACAATAATTCAAGAACAACCATATACAACAACAACAAAATAAATAAATAAATAGAGATGAAATAATTATACATTGAAGTGCATAATGGAAGTAATGTATAATGCATATAAGAATGATAGAATGCATGTGCATCAAGTGGAGATGATAAGATTTAATGCTTAGTGCATATTGATGTGTGTTTGTGCATGTGGACATGCCTGAACATGCATGTGGCATGCTTGTAGACTGAGAGTAGTCTTCTGATATATATACATGAATTAACAATGGTGCGATGTTGAATAATACCAATGATGGATTGTATATCAAGGAATTTGTTTATAACATGGTTGAAGATGTTGATGATGTTGTTTCATATGATATCCATCCATGTGAAAATGTATGAGTATGGTAAGATGTTGGTAAAGAGGTCATTCAAGGGAACCTGCAAGATGCCAAAACAATATCAGTTGGTCAGGTAGCATCAATTAATGCAATAAAAACCATGCATGTATGAATTTGGGGTTTTTGTGATGCATAAATGTTGAAGATAATTGATGTAAGAATCCCCTTAGCTAGATCTTTAAATATTTCAAATTTATGTAAAGGATAGGATTCTTGAGCATGAAAAACTTATTGATGCTCAAATGCATTCATGAAAAATTTAATTGCATAGTGTGTTATGTTGGTTATGAGATCGTAACCAAGTTAAGTCATGAGTAATTACTCTTATTGTAGTAATGGATTCCATTAGAGATGGTCATGTGTAATTCCATGATGTGAGTGGAAATCGAAGGGCTATTGTAACGTCCCTAACCGTCCCAGGATGGGACATGTTACCAATATCAACTTCTGTAGATCTGACCAAACATAATATAACATCATCCAGCTTACTACTGAACAATTTTGTTTTGAAAATACACTGCACAGATTCTATACTAAACCCTAGTCTGTGCAATATCACTTTAAGTAATGTGATCAACCTCGAGATGAGTGACGCCACACTAACTATATCCCTTTTAAATAAATTAAAAACTCAGCAGAAGAAACTCAATACAATTGCGAACAAGCACATTGAACACATAGTGTTACTATGTGCACACCCATTTTGGAGTCATTATCAAATTTTTCCTACTTGTGTGTGTAGATTTCTTCCCTCTGTACACAAGTAACTCCAACCCCTGATGCACATATAGTTTTTTCTATGAACATGGCTATTCTTGAAGACTCATAACCAAAATCACAATGTTAGCTTAACAGGAAAGACTATCAACATTTTTCATACCCATGCACAACTACAAATACATGCTATAATCACCATACTTACATGCACAATGAACATAATACAAAGTAACAACAACTACTTATTTGTGACAACATACAAGAATTAACCCATGTCAAAGGTAGATAAATAAGAACAAAGTAAATGAGACAAACACATAAAGAAAACTTATATTTTATGGAAGTCACCAATTGTGCATAGAACTTAGACTTTCCTCCTAACCATAGACTATGTTTCTCATAATATTTCAGTAACAGGTAACCCTTGAATTGGGGCTTAACTCCAATAGGGAAAAAAGCGTTCCTA
>JASDQU010370709.1:29387-45401 GCA_032191745.1 Picea mariana | reverse complement strand
CGAAGTAGGTATCGAGTGCTCGGATCCAATCCAGTAACTCTTCTGCGTTCAGACTTCTCTCATAAAAGGGAATTTCCATCTTCATCTTCGAGCTCATCTTCGAAATGGCCCTGATCAACCTCTCAGTCGAGGCATCCTCTGCTGAGACCTCCACTTCATCGTGTCCAGCTTCCTCTTCAATCTCGGGATCGCTGAACTCTACCGCATCGGCTCCATGCCTCTGGGTGGCCTCCATATCCTAGAGTCTCGCCCTGAGATCTCGTATCTGACGTTCCATCTCAGCATTCCCTGCTAGATTACCTGGATGCCTGCCTCTCCTCCGGGCATCCCTGTCCTCACGACCAGGTGATTGCCTCTCTCTTCTAGGCGGCATTACGTCTTCTCCTCTATGCTACCTGAACACAGAGAACCTTCTTTCCGGCTCTGATACCACTCTGGTGCAACCGATGTCTACCACTCCCAACAGTGGCCGGTCGCTTCACCAGGACCTTCCACCAATCGGCTCGAAGAAACGATGTTCTTCCTTCTCCCCTCGGGAGTCTTTACCCACAGACTTCACTCCTCCCAATTCTCCCTGTTTTGATTGTCAGGGAATCAGCTCTCGCGACTTCGCGAGTCCCACAGTTGTAGGCTTAATCCTCGGATCCCCGAGATTCGATATTCCTGGTCAACGCTGACTTTGTTCGGATGTCGGAACCTCGCAATATCGCTGACTCGCGACTCGTGCCACCATATCTTCAGAAACTTCACCACTGAGTTCCGAGACGCCGAGATGCCGACCCACTCGCTTTCTCGCCTTTCGTGATCTTACTACTAACGCGCCGTATCCTTGAACCCTTTAATCTTCGAGGCTCGATGTTCCGAGATCATCCTTCACCTCAAACCTATGGCTCACGCCATGCACGTGATCTCGCGACGTCGATCCTCGCGTCCTTGTGTCCGCTTTGGCCAACCTGTCAACTCCGCCCATGCGAACCACCGCTATGCTCGATCTTCGGGTCGGGTAGATACCTTTGAAGTTTCCCTTACTAAGTTCGAGTCTTCGATTCTCTTCCTCTATGAAGAGATCTCTACTATACCATCTTTGTACTGTACGGATTCTACTGGGTCAATCTCCACAGCGAAATAAGGGATTATCCCTCCTGAGCTATGTCAACTCAGACACTTCCCCTTCTCGGACTTGTTATCGAGACTCAGACTCAACCTGCACGGCTTGAATAACTCGACTCAACTCTGAGCAGAGTAGAAGGAGAGTTGTACTGCTTAGCCCCCTCAACACACGCTATGTCGAGGAACTCGACTGCACTCTATGCGGGAATATCCTGACCTAAACAGAGAAACAATTGAAACTCATTCTTTTCAACACTCGGCTTCTAATTCTTCCACATAATAACATACACGGCATATGAAAGAAGGATATACCCTGAAACAAAGATACAAAGACATAATACCAACAACACGCAAGAGATAGTCACGTCCATGGGATGGAACTCAACTCAACCACTCTTGATTGATGAGGATAAGAACTTTCCTATCGAACCGCCTCTACGCACTCTATGCGGAGGGATTTCAACTGCACTCTATGCAGGAGACTCCAGGTTCAATCAGTGTAATGAGAGAACTTAATCCCTCCTTTCTCCCAGGTTTCTAATCTGCCATGAGATCACGTATGCAGCATATATAATGAAAGCATAACAAGAATCAATCATACAACAGCATAAGATTAACAATATACATAGAATAACCACCACCATGAAATTGAATCAGATCTCTCTTATTAATTCAATATTTGTACATGGGGTCTTGTTCAAGCTCTCTGTTCTGCTCTCCTGCTCTTCTCCTCAATGCTAATGCTGATACTATATATGCAATAATACAAGGGAGGGTGTCTATATCCGGTTTTCCCTCTCAAAAAGCTAAATTGTCAAATCAAGACATAATGGTCTTATCTACCTGCACTAAATCTAACCTCTCTGCATTAAATCTAATAAGTGCCTCTGTTGTACCAGGATGAGAGCTTATCTACTCGCGGTCTATTTCAATATACAAGTACGCCTAAATATGGAGGCTTTTATGTAAACGACGACGCTCATCAAAATGGTCATAATCGTGATGCTGGCGTCACCCTGCGGTCTTTTTCTTTTCTCCACATGCAAACTTGCATGACGAGGTGTGGATGCTCCTGCATCAATTAACAACAAGGCATTGTTAATAAGCAGAAGAGAAATCAAGAAGAGAGTGTTATTTGAAGGGACTACTCTAAAGAGTGTAAGATTCTATAAATAATTTTTTTGTGGATCTATTCTAGATTAATCCTAGGGTTCATTAGACATGGAGGTAGGTCAAGATTATATATTTAGATGAAGCATCAAAGAGATACAAAGGGAGGTGTGGGGATACAGAGAAAGTATTGAAATGTTGACAAATGAATCAAGAAGAGGGGAGAAGTATTAGCATTTATCCTTTGTAGAATCTAAATGGATTGCAAAAGGGTATCAATAGATATTCTCAAATGAACATGAAGCTAGTAGATGAAGAATGTCATTTGCTTGCACATGTACTCAAGGAGGAATCCATAGCCTTGAAGATAGATATGTGGTGAAGGTGGCAAAGTTTGTTGCAAAATAAAAGAAAGGATCTCATGAGGTAATGTGTGATTCATGGAGGGGATCAGTCATCTTTATGCACAAGCATAGGAATGTAATAAGAAGGAATCTTTAAGCTATGGATTAGATACTTTCATCTAAAATTACCAAGGAAAGAAACCCACTTATATTATCAAAGTGCATGGTGAAATATTGGTACAAGTGAAAGAAAGGATGGAATGTTGAAGGTTCAATTTCATTTCTAAGTATCAATGGAAAAATATAACATTCCATTGGAAGTAGTTTAGTGTTGAGTAGATGAATAGGGATTCACAAGAAAATTTCTATGTTGCTAAAGGGTTAAGAAGATTAGAAAATATTGACACATTAGAAGGTGGAGTGGTATAAATTATATCATTCTAATGCACGAGATGAATTCTAGCAGGGTAAAGATGGGGCATTTTTTTTTTCTGAGTGGGAGTAGTTGCCAATAAGGCATCTTGGATAGGAATGATTAATGGTCAATCTATACTTGGATGAAACATGCTTAGGAAGAAGAATCATTGGTGCACAAATGAGAAGAATGGTAGTGTAGAGCAGTAAGGGTGTACAATAATTCAGGAACAACCATATACAACAACAACAAAATAAATAAATAAATAAATAGAGATGAAATAATTATGCATTGCAGTGCATAATGGAAGTAATGTATAATGCATATAAGAATGATAGAATGCATGTGCATCAAGTGGAGATGATAAGATGTAATGCTTAGTGCATATTGATGTGTGTTTTTGCATATGGACATGCCTGAACATACTTGTGGCATGCTTGTAAACTGAGAGTAGTCTTCTGATATATATACATGAATTAATAATGGTGCGATGTTGAATAATACTAATGATGGATTGTATATCAAAGAAATTGTTTATAACATGGTTGAATATGTTGATGATGTTGTTGCATATGATATCCATCCATGTGAAAATGTATGAGTATGGTAAGATGTTGATAAAGAGGTCATTCAAGGTAGCCTGCAAGATGCCAAAAAAATATCAGTTGGTCAGGTAGCATCAATTAATGCAATAACAACCATGCATGTATGAATTTGGGGTTTTTGTGATGCATAAATGTTGAAGATAATTGACGTAATAATTACCTTAGCTAGATCTTCAAATATTTAAAATTTATGTAAAGGATAGGAGTCTTGAGCATGAAAAACTTATCAATGCTCAAATCCATTCATGAAAAATTTAATTGCATATTGTGTTATGTTGGTTATGAGATCGTAACCAAGTTAAGTCATGAGTAATTAATCCTATTGTAGTAATGGATTCCATTAGATAGATGTGAGTGGAAATCGAAGGGCTATTGTAACATCCCCAGCCACCCCAGGCTGGGACACATTACCAATATCAACTTTTGTAGCTCTAACCAAACATACTATAAAATCATCCAGCTTACTACTGAACAATTTTGTTTCGAAAATACACTGCACAGATTCTATACTAAACCTTAGTCTGTGCAATATCACTTTAGGTAATGTGATCAACCTCGAGATGAGTGATGCCATGCTAACTATATCCTTTTTAAATAAATTAAAAACTCAGCAGAAGAAACTCAATACAATTGCGAACAAGCACATTGAACACATAGTGTTACTGTGTGCACACCCATATTGGAGTCATTACCAAATTTGTCCTACTTGTGTGTGTAGATTTCTTTCCTCTGTACACAAGTAACTCCAACCCCTGATGCACATATAGTTTTTTCTATGCACAAGACTATTCTTGAAGACTCATAACCAAAATCACAATGTTAGCTTAACAAGAAAGACTATCAACATTTTTCATACCCATGCACAACTATAAATACAGGCTATAATCACCATACTTACATGCACAACAAACATAATACAAAGTAACAACAACTACTTATTTGTGACAACATACAAGAATTAACCCATGTCAAAGGTAGATAAATAAGAACAAAGTAAATGAGACAAACAAATAAAGAACACTTATATTTTATGGAAGTCACCAATTGTGCATAGAACTCGAACTATCCTCCTAACCATAGACTATGTTTCTCATAATATTTCAGTAACAGGTAACCCTTGAGTTGGGGCTTAACTCCAACAAGGAAAAAAGTGTTCCTAGTTATAGGATGTTGTTTTTTACTCAATGGGATTTCTCAGTAGAAGGTTCCTTCTACTACAACTATCCTACAGTCCCTCATTCCCCATGCACCTGTCACACCAAAGGAATTGTTCCCCTTCTCTGCTCAACAGTCTCTCCGCTTCCCCACTTCCCTTGCAGGGTTACCAACAACATGTCACACATGAAGTCTCTGAGCCCTGTGACTAACACCCAACGCAATAGCCTATAATTCTCAACAAAAATATCAACTGGAGAGTATGTTGATGGTCTTGACAATGCACTTCTTCAACAACAAATATCTCATCCAGAGAGATTACTCATAATCCTGAATACCTACCTCTTTGACAGTAAAACTATGATTACAGTACAAAAACCCCTTACAATATTTTTTGTGAACAAAAGGTAATAGTATTACTCTCTCAGATGGTATGAGCCCCTTCTGCACATGAGAGTGAATAATCAATGAGACTCCCAAAATACACTAAGGCCAACAATATATATTGCATGTATTAAGATTGACATTTTTCACCTTCAAAAGTAGTTTAAGCCACTTGGTGACTCGTTCCCTACCCTCGGAAAATTAGGATAAAATAATTATCCATAAACTTACACTTTTGGGGAAATATTTTATAAAATATTACCTAAGACTTAAGTCGCACCCCCCTTTTCCATTTTTCGATGGAGTTTCCCCCCCATCTCTTTTTGTCTGAGTCTGTATCTGCTTAGTGAGTTAATATTATATTAATAACTATGATTATATTTATATGTCTAGGCACACTGGCCTATCTGTATCCTGGCTCACCAACCTCATAATCACATAGGCTCTCCATCCTCAATACATATACAACCATATATATATATATATATATAACTCATCTATGCACGCACTCCCAGGTCATTCCCATGCACTAACCCAGGGTGTGAAACACTGTGAAATGTGCACACTTGCCTAGGTGTGCACAACACTATGAAATGTGTGCACCCTATCTTTGATAAAAATCCTTTGTGCACTACTCAGGTGTGCACAACATCAAAACTTAGTTCCAATGACTCACCATTCTACATGTACAATTAAAAAGGGTTTGGATTAAGGACATTATAGTCCCCTCCCCCTTATTGATGCACTATCCTCAGTGCATCATATACACATGTACATAAAAAAATTGAAAAATATTCGAAAAGATATGGATACTCTACCTGCATAGCATCCTTGTGCTCCCAAGTTACTTCTTCAGGACTATACTAGGTCCATTGGACCTTCACCAGTTCCATGACTTGATTATAGAGATGTTTGATTTTTCAATCCAATATTTAAACTAGTCACACTTGAAAATTGCCTTTTGGCTCCACCTGAATCACATTCCAATCAATAATATGATTAGCATCAGGTATGTACTTCTTAAGTAATGACATATGGAAAACATTATGAATGCACAAGGATTCAGGAAATGCAAGAATATATTTGATAGGACCAATACTCTCTAGAATTTCAAATGACCCACAGTAGTGCATTGCTAACTTCAAACACTATCCCAACTTCAAGAAACTGTGGTTGGCTTTCACTTTCAGAAACAAGTGGTCAACCACTTTAAACTCCCTATGGGGTTTTCTTTTATTTGCGTAGTTTTTTTTCCTATATTGGGAAACCTTTGGATTCTACCTAATCTTTACCATATTCTCCTCCTTTTACAAAAGAAGATCTATCCCAACTATTGTGTGGTCTTATGGGTTGTCCCAACTCACTGGCGTGTTGCACTTTATACCATAAATTGATTCAAATGGGCTCATATTTAAGGATTCTTGATAGTCATTATTGTAAGGAAACTCTACCAAATGAAGAGAAATTCCCATTTTGATCGATTATTCATCACATACATTATGAGCATATATTCAATCACTCGATTTACTCTCTCTGTTTTTCCATTTGTCTCAAGGTGATAGGTTGTGCTGAAATTCAGATTTGTCCTAAATCCTTTGATATCCCTTTCCAAAATTCTGAGGTGAACATGGAATCTTTGTTTGGCATAATTGTCTTAGGTACACGATGCAAATTAGAAATTTCTCAAATGTATATCTTAGCAATGTCAGATGTCTTGTGTGTTGACTTCACTAGAATAAAATGTGCAACTTTAGTAATCTTGTCCACTACCACCATAATATAATCATGTTGTTTATAAGTCCTAGGAAAATTAGTAACTAAATACATGGTTACAACTTCCCACTTCTAATCAGGAATGGGAAAGGGTTGCATCAAACCAATTGGATGTTTGTGCTCATCTTTGACCTTTTGACATTCATGGCATATAGCAATAAAATTAGCAACCTCCTTTTTCATACCTGGCCAATAGTATTGATTTTTTACTATGAAATTCGTCTTCTGGTAGCTTGGATGTCCTCCATAAGGAACATTATGCATATTTGAAAATATCATACCTTTTAACTCTTGATCGTTTGGCACATAGAATCTGCATCTGTAAATTAGGATCACATCCTCTCTTAGCTCATAACCTTCAAATTTTTTTTGTGATATACCTTGTTGTAAGTTCGTGTTTATGTCCACATAATGTAGATATAATTTGGAAACTTATAAAATTATGTCACAAAAATATGATTTGTACATGCTAACAGTTGCAGCATACATCTCATGCACCCTCCTGCTGAGTGTGTCAGCCACCTTGTTCTCCTTTGCTCTAATATGCTTTATGTCAAATTCATACTCACCGAGGAATTATAAACCACCCTCTTTATCTAGAATTTAAACTTGGCTATACAAACAGATACTTCATGCCACTATGGTCTGTTCTCATTCAAATCATTCAGCGATGAGATAATTGTTAGGTTATGAAAAAGGTATAAATATCTTCCTTTTTCCCACATTTTATGATATCATCTTGATTGAGTTTTCAGTTATTTAGGAGCAAATAGGATAGAAAATGAATAATATACTCTTTAGCGTTATTGTTGAAATTAGATTACATAGATCCTAAAATACAATTGGAATTGTCTAGTTTTATTATAGGATTGGAATTGTCAAACCCAAGATAGCAAAGGAAATCTTGAAGATGCGCAAGCTATTGGAGGTTGAGGACTTTATGGCGCCAGGCAGTTTTGAAGATGATTGAGTATCTTATATTGTAACTTTATAATAGTAAAGCAATCCTGAGGATCTCTCAATCCTCAAGATAGCTTAATTTACCCAAATTGTGTAATATATAAGGGGTAAATAGATCCTGAAAAGAGATAGAAGAATTGCACCCAAGAACTCAAAACTTAGAATTGCTCTGCATTAACAGTTTTTGTAAATGTTGTACCAGCTATGAAATCAATAAAATCTTTGAGCGGTTTTACCATTTCTATATATTGAATTTCAAATAGCAGTGCTTCTAAGGACCAAGGGCCCACTATGAAGTAGCTACTATTCGACCTATAATTGTATCAGTTCATTTTTTGTTTTGTGATTCGATTCTCTTTTACAGTAGTTAAATGAATGCATAAGTGTGTTGATAAGTTTATGTCATTTGCAAGAGATAGATATTTCCTTAAGCATTAGATGATTGTTGTTCCAATTCCTATTACTGAGATTTGATGCATGACAATTCCTCATAAGTTCATATGCATTGTTCCTTTCACTTAGTTTACATTTGTTGTTCCTTTCACTTAGTTTACATTTGTTGTTCCTTTCTTTTAAAATATAGTTGTTGTTCCTTTCAATAGAAGTACGATTGTTGTCTCTTTTCGATTAGATTACAGTCTTTGTTTCTTTCCATAGATAGAGTAATTCACATTTTTCCTTTCCATTAATTTGATTCATAATAATAGTCAATTCTGCAAGTCTTTATTTAGATTCAATTATTTCTCTTAAAATGAATTCAATAGATTAATTAGTTACTTTCCATTGCACAACTTTAGATTTCAAATCCTAGAATCTTTAATGAATGTTTGAGGAACTTGATTGTTGATAAACTCATATTTTCTTTAACTACACAATTTTAGCCTCTACGAGCTATCTGCATAGACTTTGTCAATATTCTTGAGATAAAAGATGAATCCTCGGGTTGATAAATTAATGTTAAACTAAGGCTATTTTTAGACATATTTAGACCCCAACATTTTGGCATCCTTGTCGAGGAAGAATGTCAAAGGTAGCATACATTGTGCCTCTGGAGGACGAGGTATTGAAGACAGAAGGTAAGAACCTATGCAGGCAATAAGTAAGATGCTTATGCCAGTGCCTACCTCCAGCTGACGCATTAAGAGGTTGCATAGGTGGTTTTTTTCTTGATTTTCTTTTCCTTTGTGTGAAGTGTGTATGACTATGAAGAAAGATCTTGAAAAACCAAAACCCCCACCAAAAATAACCAAAGCTCGGAGCTCGGTGCTCCCTGGAAGATGCAATTTCATAGACGACATCATTCGAAAAGAAGAATCTCAAGCTTCGGTTGGACCTACAAAAGGATCTACCCGAATCCCTCAGGTGGTAGCTTCACCAACTGCAACCCACCCTGAGATTCATAGAAAAACTGAAGGGACTGAGCAAATATTTTAGAGCACAGATCTTCCACCCCTCAACCCTTTAGAAGAGGGAAACTCTTGTAATATGGAGGAAGGAGAAGGAGAAACCAGTGGGATAGCTAAGATAGACCCACCACCTGATCCTGAATCTCCTGTGAAAGAAGAATTCATACCCAAAATCCCAGATAGAGGGAGTGCAATCAAATCCCCTAGAGGATCAGATAACCAACCAATTCGAATAAAATATCTGGATCAAGAAATCCCTTAATATTTCTAGCATATTTTCATTCAAATGGCACAAACAAATCCACAACGTCCCCAGACTTCCACATTGGAATATCCGATAGTTGATCCAATCTCCAATGCCCCCATGAAAGAAATTCCCCTTAAAAACCTGCCAACCTTTCATGGATTAATCTCAGAAGACCCGGACGCATTCTTATTTGAATTTGATGTCCTATGTAGAGGGTATGATTACACCTCTGAACCCCAAAAATTAAAATTGTTCCCCTCCACTTTGAAAGGAGCATCTCTACGTTGTTTATGGGATTAGGGGGCGAAACTATAAACTCATGGGATGAGATGAAACAGGCCTTCTTTACAAAATATCAGGATTATTGTAGAACCGACGAATTAAAAGATGAAATCTTTCAAATGAATGCAAAAGAAAATGAATCATTAGAAGAATATGTCGAGAGATTTCTATATAATTTACAAAGATCACCCTATGGTATGTTACCAGGTGAAGTACTTAAGGCAACTCTGATTAAGGGTATGAAATATGAATGGGTAGAAATGTTGAATTTGACGGGGAAGGGTGACATTTATCAAGAAACTTATGATGACATCATCCTATTGTGCATCAGGTGCTCAAGAGGAAGTTCATGGACCAGATCAAGGATGAGTATCCTCCTCACTAGAAATAACAATACTACCAGCGTGGGTGTTACGCAAGCTGAAGTTGGTAATCTATTAGAAAACTTCAAAATATATATTCTGAGCACTTTGACTACACAATTCGATGTATTGCAGGCCAAACAGAAAAAAATAGAAGCAGAACAAACGTTGGCCATATTTTTCCACAGATGCAGAAAAAAACATGGTCCAAGGGATTTCCCTTTGGATGTGGTTTGGGTTTGCGCTATCTGTGCCAAAGATCATGACACGGGACAATGCCCATCACTTCCTGGACTGAAATCTATATTTAGAGAAGTAGAAGAAGAAACATAGTTGTTATATCTGATGGCTCAGCATCGTCAATGGCAGAATCGGCCTCCAAATACACTACAAGACCCTTCCTCTTTCTTCTCTGGACAGTATAATCAGTAGCAAGATCCTGGTATCACATGGCAGCGTCATTTGTTTACTAATCAGAACTGGAAGCCCCAAAAATACCCACCTGCAAATACCACTTGGGAAAACTAGCCCGCTGCAAATCCTTCCTGGCAGAATCAGCCAACTGCAATTTCCACTTGGCCTAACTCACAATATCCCACCTCATCCTGGAAAAACTAAAATAACAACATCTACTCTTCACAGTGGCCCAACATGACTACCCAAAACCCAAATTGCAATCAGAATTGGTAGCGCCCCATGGGGATAAACAACCAACCCATGGGGATGGCCCCTCAAAATCATCCTACATTACAAGCACCACTCCAATTTCCCCAAACTCTGCAATCACAATTGTGCCCTCAATTACCAGCCCAACCTCACCCAAATCCAAATAACAGATTGGCTCAGCTCATCCAGATTATGGAGAATGGGGAAGGAGAGACCAACTCGGTAGGGTGCAGCAAACTACGATTGATATCGGGGTGCATAATCTCTCGTGAAGAAAATAACATCTTTCAAGAGTAGGAGAATGAAAAAAACCCAGCAATAACACCCTCGACTGTGGTAATAACAGAATAAATCGAGCAGGGGGGAAACACAATCGAATCACAAGATCTTGATAAGGATGCAATGCCCTCCCCTCCATTCCTCGAAAGATTGATGATAGAAAAACCGGTCATATATCCAAACTTCAACATTGTAGGGGAACTCAAGAATTTATATATCAAGATTCCACTCCTGCAATCTCTTCAAGACATCCCAATTTACACAAAAACGATCAAGGAGCTATGTGGGAGAAATCCCATCACAAAAATTAAGGATCCATCATCAACAGTCTGCATGGTAGGATCCTTGTCTGATCTAATTTTAGGTAGACAAGAACCAGTCAAATATGCATATTCGGGGAATCCCATAGTGACAATTTAGATCTAGGGTTATTCTTTTCCAAATACACTAGTTTATTTGGGAGCAGCCATCAACATCCTGACTATGGAAACCTACAATACCTTGGGTTTTGACTCCTTCGAACCCACCGCAATAATGTTGCATTTGGCAGATCAATCAGTAGTTTGACCAGTTGGCACATTACATGATATAGCCATCTCCATTGACTCTTGGGAATATCCGGTGGACTTCCTCATCATCAACCCAAGAAGTGGACTTGAAGGGAATCCATTGATACTGGGGAGGCCATGGCTTGCAACAACAGAAGCATACATAGGATGTTTAATGGGTAATATGACAATCGCTAGAGGGGGTATCACAAAGAATCTCATTTTATATCCTTCTTCTAGGCCAATCCCAACTTTCGTATATCCACAATTGCCACCACCGCGATACCCAGAGAAGGATTTACGAGCCCCTCTTACACAGGAAGAATCCCTCAGACTTAAAAACAAGCTAGAGGACGACGTAATCAATGGGTTTATCAATAGTCCAGCCACCATGAGCAACCCGACCTGCCAAATTCTCCAAGTTCTTCTAGACTGTGAAGCACAGGGAGACCTGCTGGAAGATTTAATGGAACAACAAATTCCAACTACAGTCGTTCATAACAGCAACCCCGTTGAGATTGCACTATGGAGGCCTCTGAACATCAATGCCAATTTAAATGAACAAAAACAACAAAATCTAATTCAAGTCCTCTCCAAATACCAGCAAGCTTTTGCATGGGAATATTCTGATAAGAAAGGTATTGATCCACAACTCTTCACACACCACATTTATGTTGAAAACTATGCCCAGCCTATCCGACAACCATGGAGAAGATTGAATCCTCACCTCGGGGATATCATTAAAGAATAATTACAAAAGTTGTTGGGCATAGATTTTATATATCCCATCTCATATAGTCAGTGGGTTTCCCCATTAGTGATCGTCCCAAAAAAAAATGGGAAATGGTGAATCTGTGTTGACTATAGGGAACTTAACAAAGCCACTCAAAAATACCACTTCCCTTTGCCTTTCATTGATCAGGTCTTGGATACTTTGGCAGGAAAGAAATTATTTTCTTTCCTAAACGGTTTTAGTGGGTACAATCAGATTCATATTGCCCTAGAAGATCAAGATAAAACTGCATTCACATGCCCCTAGGGCACTTTTGCATACAGAGTATTACCCCTTTGACTTTGTAATGCTCCAACCACTTTTCAAAAGGGCCATTCTGAACATATTCAGTGATCTGATCAGCGAAGGACTTGAAGTCTATATGGATGTTTTCACTCCTTATGGCGACAACTTCGATCAAGCACTGAATAATCTAGAGAAAGTACTAAAATGGTGCATTGTGACCAGGTTATGTTTAAGACACGAAAAATGTCACATGATGATGAAAAAAGGTGTGGTACTAGGGAATTATATCTCTGCAGGCAGAATTAGAGTAGATCCAACAAAAATAGAGGTAATCCTTAATCTACCTACACCAGACACACAAACTAAGGTACGTAGTTTCCTTGGCGCTTCAGGATACTATCGTAGATTTATGGAAAATTTTGCAAGAACAGTTGCACCTTTACATGCTTTGATTGGTAATGTAGAGTTTCAGTGGTCTAACAAGTGTGATGCGGCATTTGCAGGACTCAAGAAGTTGATCTCGACAGCACTGGTGTTGAGGGGACCAAATTGGAAAATACCATTTCACATCTCCACCAATGCATCAGATATTGCCATAGGCGTTGTCCTCGGATAGGAAGAAGACAAGAAACCCTACGCCATTTATTTTATTAGCAAGAATCTTACTCCAGCTGAACTCAATTATACAGTGACAGAGAAAGAGTTTTTAGTTGTTGTACATGCCATCAATAAATTTCATCATTATATAACAGGCTATCCGGTTATTCTATATACTGATCATTATGTTATTTATATATCTAGCTAATAAACCGATTACTAATGGACGGATCACTTGATGGTTATTACTATTGTAGGAATTTGATATCACCATCAAAGATCGACCCAGGAGAGAAAATCTTATCACAGACTCCCTATCCCGCATACCCAAAACAGACGACTCCTTAACAGTCGAAGATCAATTTCCAAACGAGCATATGTTTGTTGTTACTACAAAACCACCTTGGTATGTTGATGTGGAAAATTATATGTCAATGGGAAGATTACCGGCACATCTTTCATCAAGGGAAAGAAAATTGATCGTCCAGCGTAGCGCACGATTCGCCTGGATCAACAAATATCGCTTCCATACAAGAATTGATCTCCAGATCCACGGATGTGTACGAGATGATGAAATCTACGACATACTAAAGTCCGGACATGATGAACCCTGTGGTGGGCATTTTGTAGATCGCAGGACTGGACACAAAATTTTGTAGATGGGCTATTATTGGCCCTCAATATTCAGAAATGCGAAGAAATATGTCTAGACCTACGATAGTTGTCAACGGATGGAAAAACCAAGTCAGGATGATGAAATGCCTTTGAAAACACAAGTAGTTGCAGAACCATTTGAGAGATGGGCACTAGACTTCGTTGGCCCCTTCAATCCAAAGTCAAATCAGAAGGCCTATATTCTAGTTGCAATGGACTACATGACTAAATGGGTAGAGGTAGAAGCCTTACCAAATGCAATAGAAGAAGTAGTCATCAAATTTATTTTCAAATTATTCGTACGCTATGGACTACCAAGAGAGTTAATTACTCATGGGGGGTCACAATTTACAGCTCATAGAATCACCACCACCCTAGATAATTATCATATTAAACATAGAATTACTTCTTTCTACCATCCACAAGCAAATGGGCAAGTAGAAAGCACCAATAAAGTCCTAGACGCAATCCTAAGAAAGTCTGTCTCAACAAATAGACAAAATTGGGCTTATGAGCTCCCAAATGCCTTATGGGGTTACTGCACAACATGGCGTAATACCACTGGCTACTCTCCTTATCATTTAGTCTATGGAAAAGAACCCATATTCCAAATCGAGTTTGAAATCAAGACTCTAAGGATGGCCCAGGAAATCGGACTGGATCTTACAAAAGCACATAAACAATGCCTTCAACAACTCAACAAATTGGATGAAGCACACCTATCTGCTATAGAGCACACAACCATTATTCAGCAATAGAGAATGACCTAGCACAAAAAGCATATCAAGAAAAAATCATTTAAAAAAGGTGATTGGGCGCTCCTCTATGATTCCAGATTTCAGGATTTTCTGGGAAAATTACAGACACGGTGGCTAGGACCATATGAAATCAATGAATTGCATGAAAATGGCACAGTCACGTTAAGCACCATCGATGAGTCTGGATCTCCATTTCGGGTCAATGGACACCGACTATGACTCTTTCATCAGCCTCCCTCAAAAGAATCTTTCTACCAAGAAGTAAGTAAGGATCCTACCATTCAAATTTTGGCTAGTTGGGAAGGTAATCCAGCCACCCCAACTCCATAAATGTTGAATTTTGTTGACACTGTACATACTGTATATAATTTATTTTTTTTCTGTAGATTTTATTTAGTTTTTATTTTATTTTTTATAGTCACTCGAGAAAATAAGAACTAGGGAGGATAACTGTAATGAACTCAATTATCACTCTTTTATGTTCCGAACTCCTGCTTCATCTCATCACCTAGACCCTGTCTTTCGCAGAGAAATGCATGTGTCATGTTCAGCAACAACAATTGGGCAACTATAATGAAACTCATAACATTAACAAACCATCCACTACTTAATTTTAAAATAAAACAACCCATTTCCATTCAAGCAAAACACATTTCCAGGTTTCTAAAAATTACCTATTTAGATGGTTAAAAACATAACAATTGTTGTTCCTTTTGCGTGCTTGTTGTTCCTTTGAACAGAACAATTGTTTTTCCTTTTGCATGCTTGTTGTTCCTTTGAACAGAACAATTGTTGTTACCTTTGCACATTCGTTGTTCCTTTTGAACAATCATTGTTCCCTTTGCGCGTCTGTTGTTCATTTGAATGGAACAATTGATGTTCCTTTTGCATTCTTTTTTTCCTTTGAACAGAACAATTGAAGTTCCTTTTGTGTGCATGTTGTTCCTTTTGCACACCTGTTGTTCATTTTTCCGTTCCTTCCCTACATTACTGATAAAACGCTAAAACATTCCTTTGGGGTACAACTTTCACCAAATAATTTTCACCAGCATTATTTCTAATGATCTATCATTATTTTGTGGACTATCTCCCATACCTTATCAAATTGTTTTTTGGATTACTTTCTTCGAAATATCTTAAACCTTGTTCATAACCTGTAACCACCTTAATTCATTTATTTTCCCTTATACATACAAATACACTTAAATGATATCTCGCATTTATATTATAATAAGGATTCTGTGACACACTTTTACTTGGCATACTTACACTTCTTTACGCCACCCCTTACTCTTAAGGAGTAGATGAGCCTCCCTTCATACACTTCTACAAAAAAAAAAA